>CAHIKZ030005523.1:1182500-1225000 GCA_903632075.3 Acanthosepion pharaonis | reverse complement strand
ACGGAGATAGGACTTGTAACAATTTTATGACACTTTACAATACACACTGACAGAACAATCAAAGCTAATCGCCCAGACATCGTGATCAAAGACCCAAAAAACAAAAAAACAAAAAACAAAACAAAAAAAAAAAAACAAAAACAAACAAAACAAAAAAAAACAAAAAAAAAAAAAAATACTGAATGTGCTTTCTTATTAACATGACGGTCCCTGCAGATTGTAATGTATCTTTGAAAATCTTCAAAAAACTATCAAAATGCAAGGATCTTGGAGCGTGTTACATAATATGGATACTAACGTGTACGTATCAATACTCATGAACATTGAACACTATTGTAAGTGGGGGTAATATGTTGTCTAACTAGTCCACCACTAGCAGTGGTTTACCTACTTCACACCGCTGGCGAGTATGGTATATTTGTTGATGTTATAAAGATTACCAATTCATTTCCAAACTCCGTTTTGGTTATTCCTCATTCAGTAACCCTTCCTAGGTTATAACAAAGTGGAAATCTCAAAAATGTGGTACATCAGGACACAATAATTCCAGTTGTGATTGGTGCTCTCTGATTGGAAAAGTTTCAGCTAAACGCACTGAAGGGATATCTGTTAGCCAATGCCTCCAAGAAAGAAAATTCGTACTCACCTTATGAAGAGCTTTATCTATATAAAATGTGTGATCTAAAGTTGTCTATTTTATCTTTTATAAAAAATGCTCAATGAAAAATGTCATGATACTATTTCTGACCTTAGGTCTCTGAGCGAAACCCGGACAGAAATGAATATGCAGCAGAAATCAAAGGAAATAATAATAATAATAATAATAATAATAATTTGTTAGTAAAGACCACAAACAAAAAAAGTGTCTCCTTATTGATATGGCAGTCCCTGCTAACTGCAATGTGTCTTTGAAGATATTCAAAAAGCTGTCAAAATACAAGGACCTTGAAATAGAAATCTCGAAAATGTGGCATATGGGAACATCAACAATCTTGTTGTAGTTGGAGCCGTAGGACTGGTTGGAAAAGATTGCAGTAGAATAATTGAAGGGATTCCTGGAAGTCCATACCTCAAGGAGATACAAAAAATTGTTCTGACAAGTACAGCCCACACTTTACGAAGGGCTTTATCTACGTAATTTTTTTGTCAGTGGAAAGTGTCATGATGCCATTTCCAACCTTATGTGGGCGGGACCCGGAAAGAAATGTGTAAACGCCAGAAATCAAAGAAAAAATAAATAATAATAATTGTTAGGAACACCACCCTGACCCGGTTTCGAAGATAGGACCTGTGACAATTTTATGGGATTTTTCAATACACACAGATAGAACAATCAAAGCTGATCGCCCAGACATCGTGATTTGAGACCGCAAAAGAGATAATATGCTTTCTTATTGACATGACAGTCCCTGTAGACTGCAATGTATCTTTGAAGATCTTAAAAAACAAAAAAAAAAAAAAAAAAAACTATCAAAATATACGGACCTTGGAATCTAAATCTCAAAACTGCGGCGTATGTGGACGTTAACAATTCTTGTTGTAGTTGGAGCCCTCGGATTAATTGGAAAAAATTCCAGACTCACAAAAAGAATTCCTGGTAGCCCATGACTTAAAGAAATAACAAAAATTGTACTCACAAGTACAGCTCAGACATTACAAACATCTTTATCTATGCAAAATGTGTGTGAACTTGAAGCCATTTCTTATCTTAGGTCACTGGTTGGAAACCGGAAGGAAGTGCGTATACAACAGAAATCAAAGGAAATAATAATAATAATAATAATAATAAAAATTCATGTCTTTTCTACAAGTATGTTAATGGCAACTGCTCTGAGAAGCTTTACTCTACATGAATTTAAGCGTTCTACTAGATTGGCATCTAGGTTCTTTTACTGTTGAAATAGATAAATGCTACCACCACTTCTACTGTAACAGTTGCTTTTCTCGCACTTCCTGCCAGTGGAAGTCCCTTTCCCTGGTTCCCTGATAACTACAGTCTTTCAAAGTTTAAATACAGCGACAATCGCCATCTTCTATCTTCTTGAATCTCGTTAATCCTTTCTTCAATCTCTGCTATATCCATCTTTTCTCTCACCTTCACACTCTGTAACCCCTTAGTGGCATTTCCCGCCTAGCGTCCTGGTGCAATGATTAAAGAAGAAGAAAAAGCACTAAAAGAAGAGGTTTAGAAGCAAAGAAGAAGAAGAAGAAGAAACAGAAAAAGAGGAGGTTTAGAAGCAAAGACGAAGAAGAAGAAGAAGAAACACTAAAAGAAGAGGTTTAGAAGCAAAGGAGGAGGAGGAGGAGGAGAAGAAGAAGAAGAAGAAGAAGAACAAGAACAAGAACAACAACAAAAAGAAGAGGTTTCGAAGCAAAGAAGAAGAAGAAGTAGAAGAAGAAGAAACACTAAAAGAAGAGGTTTAGAAGAAAGGAGAAGAAGAAGAAGAAGAAACACAAAAAGAAGAGTTTTAGAAGGAAAGAAGAAGAAGAAGAAGAAGAAGAAGAAGAAGAAGAAAAAGAAAAACAAAAAGAACAGGTTTCAAGGCAAAGAAGAAGAAGTAGAAGAAGAGACACTAAAAGAAGAGGTTTAGAAGCAAAATAGAAGAAGAAGAAGAAGAAGAAGAAGAAACACTAAAAGAAGAGTTTTAGAAGGAAAGAAGAAGAAGAAGAAGAAGAAGAAGAAGAAGAAGAAGAAGAAAACAAAAAGAACAGGTTTCAAGGCAAAGAAGAAGTAGAAGAAGAGACACTAAAAGAAGAGGTTTAGAAGCAAAGAAGAAGAAGAAAAGAAGAAGAAGAAAAACAAAAAGAAGAGGTTCAGAAGGAATAACGAAGAAGTAGAAGAAACACAAAAAGAAGAGGTTTAGAAGCAAAATAGGAGAAGAAGAAGAAGAAACACTAAAAGAAGAGGTTTAGAAGCAAAGAAGAAGAAGAAACACAAAAAGAAGAGGTTTAGAAGCAAAATAGGAGAAGAAGAAGAAGAAGAAACACTAAAAGAAGAGGTTTAGAAGCAAAGAAGAAGAAACAACACAAAAAGAAGAGGTTTAGAAGCAAAATAGGAGAAGAAGAAGAAGAAAAACACTAAAAGAAGAGGTTTAGAAGCAAAGAAGAAGAAGAAACACAAAAAGAAGAGGTTTAGAAGCAAAATAGGAGAAGAAGAAGAAGAAGAAACACTAAAAGAAGAGGTTTAGAAGCAAAGAAGAAGAAGAAACACAAAAAGAAGAGGTTTAGAAGCAAAATAGGAGAAGAAGAAGAAGAAGAAACACTAAAAGAAGAGGTTTAGAAGCAAAGAAGAAGAAGAAACACAAAAAGAAGAGGTTTAGAAGCAAAATAGGAGAAGAAGAGAAGAAGAAACACTAAAAGAAGAGGTTTAGAAGCAAAATAGGAGAAGAAGAAGAAGAAGAAACACTAAAAGAAGAGGTTTAGAAGCAAAGAAGAAGAAGAAACACAAAAAAGAAGAAGAAGAAAATAGGAGAAGAAGAAGAAAAACACTAAAAGAAGAGGTTTAGAAGCAAAAGAAGAAGAAAAAACACAACAAGAAGAGGTTTAGAAGCAAAATAGGAGAAGAAGAAGAAGAAGAAACACTAAAAGAAGAGGTTTAGAAGCAAAGAAGAAGAAGAAACACAAAAAGAAGAGGTTTAGAAGAAAATAGAGAAGAAGAAGAAGAACTAAAAGAAGAGGTTTAGAAGCAAAGAAGAAGAAGAAACACAAAAAGAAGAGGGTTTAGGAAGCAAAATAGGAGAAGAAGAAGAGAAGAAACACTAAAAAGAAGAGGTTTAGAAGCAAAAAGAAGAAGAAGAAAACACAAAAAAGAAGAGGTTTAGAAGCAAAATAGAAGAAGAAGAAGAAGAAAAACACTAAAAGAAGAGGTTTAGAAGCAAAGAAGAAGAAGAAACACAAAAAGAAGAGGTTTAGAAGCAAAATAGGAGAAGAAGAAGAAGAAGAAACACTAAAAGAAGAGGTTTAAGAAGCAAAATAGGAGAAGAAGAAGAAGAAACACTAAAAAGAAGAGGTTTAGAAGAAAGAAGAAGAAGAAACACAAAAAGAAGAGGTTTAGAAGCAAAATAGGAGAAGAAGAAGAAGAAGAAGAAAGACTAAAAGAAGAGGTTTAGAAGGAAAGAAGAAGAAGAAGAAGAAGAAGAAAAAAAAAGAACAGGTTTCAAGGCAAAATAGAAGAAGAAGAAGAAGAAATACTAAAAAGAAGAGGTTTAGAAGCAAAGAAGAAGAAGAAGAAGAAGAAGAAGAAAACAAAAAAGAAGAAGGAATAACGAAGAAGAAGAAACAAAAAAGAAGAGGTTTAGAAGCAAAATAGGAGAAGAAGAAGAAGAAGAAACACTAAAAGAAGAGGTTTAGAAGCAAAAAGAAGAAGAACAAGAACAAAAGAAGAGGTTTAGAAGAAAATAGGAGAAGAAGAAGAAGAAGAAGAAGAAACACTAAAAGAAGAGGTTTAGAAGCAAAGAAGAAGAAGAAACACAAGAAGAAGAGGTTTAGAAGCAAAAATAGAAGAAGAAGAAGAAGAAGAAGAAGAAGAAACACTAAAAGAAGAGTTTTAGAAGGAAAGAAGAAGAAGAAGAAGAAGAAAAAAAAGAACAGGTTTCAAGGCAAAATAGAAGAAGAAGAAGAAAAAGAAGAAAAAGAAGAGGTTTAGAAGCAAAAGAAGAAGAAGAAGAAGAAGAAGAAAAACAAAAGAAGAGGTTTAGAAGGAATAACGAAGAAGAAGAAGGAACACAAAAAGAAGAGGGTTTAGAAGCAAAATAGGAGAAGAAGAAGAAGAAACACTAAAAGAAGAGGTTTAGAAGCAAAAAAGAAGAAGAAACACAAAAAGAAGAGGTTTAGAAGCAAAATAGGAGAAGAAGAAGAAGAAGAAACACTAAAAGAAGAGGTTTAGAAGCAAAGAAGAAGAAGAAACACAAAAAGAAGAGGTTTAGAAGCAAAATAGGAGAAGAAGAAGAAGAAGAAACACTAAAAGAAGAGGTTTAGAAGCAAAGAAGAAGAAGAAACACAAAAGAAGAGGTTTAGAAGCAAAATAGGGAGAAGAAGAAGAAGAAAAACACTAAAAGAAGAGGTTTAGAAGCAAAGAAGAAGAAAAAACACAAAAAGAAGAGGTTTAAAGCAAAATAGGAGAAGAAGAAGAAGAAAAGCACTAAAAGAAGAGGTTTAGGAAGCAAAGAAGAAGAAGAAGAAAAACAGAAAGAGGAGGTTAGGGAAGAAAGAGAAGAAGAAGAAGAAAAACACTAAAAGAAGAGGTTTAGGAAGCAAAGAAGAAGAAGAAGGAAGAAAGAAGAAGAAGAAGAAGAAGAAGAAGAACAAAGAACAACAAGAACAAGAACAAAAAGAAGAGGTTTCTTGAAGCAAAGAAGAAGAAGAAGTAGAAGAAACACTAAAAGAAGAGGTTTAGGAAGAAAGAGGAGAAGAAGAAGAAACAAGAAAAAGAAGAAGGAAAGAAAAGAAGAAGAAGAAGAAGAAGAAGAAGAAGAAAAAGAAAAAGAAAAAAGAAGAGGTTTAAGGCAAAAACAGGAGAAGAAGAAGAAGAAGAAGAAACACTAAAAGAAGAGGTTTAGGAAGAAAAAGAAGAAGAAGAAGAAGAAGAAGAAGAAGAAACACTAAAAGAAGAGGTTTAGAAGGAAAGAAGAAGAAGAAGAAGAAGAAGAAGAAGAAGAAGAAACAAAAAGAACAGGTTTCAAGGCAAAGAAGAAGAAGAAGAAGAGACACTAAAAGAAGAGGTTTAGAAGCAAAGAAGAAGAAGAAAAGAAGAAGAAGAAAAACAAAAAGAAGAGGTTCAGAAGGAATAACGAAGTAGAAGAAACACAAAAAGAAGAGGTTTAGAAGCAAAATAGGAGAAGAAGAAGAAGAAGAAACTAAAAAGAAGAGGTTTAGAAGCAAAGAAGAAGAAACACAAAAAGAAGAGGTTTAGAAGCAAAATAGGAGAAGAAGAAGAAGAAGAAACACTAAAAGAAGAGGTTTAGAAGCAAAGAAGAAGAAGAAACACAAAAGAAGAGGTTTAGAAGCAAAAAGGAGAAGAAGAAGAAGAAACACTAAAAGAAGAGGTTTAGAAGCAAAGAAGAAGAAGAAACACAAAAAGAAGAGGTTTAGAAGCAAAATAGAGAAGAAGAAGAAGAAGAAAAACACTAAAAGAAGAGGTTTAGAAGCAAAGAAGAAGAAGAAACACAAAAAAGAAGAGGTTTAGAAGCAAAATAGAGAAGAAGAAGAAGAAGAAACACTAAAAGAAGAGGTTTAGAAGCAAAGAAGAAGAAGAAACACAAAAAAAAGAAGGGTTTAGAAGCAAAAAGGAAGAAGAAGAAAACACTAAAAGAAGAGGTTTAGAAGCAAAATAGAAGAAGAAGAAGAAGAAACACTAAAAGAAGAGGTTTAGAAGCAAAGAAGAAGAAAAAACACAACAAGAAGAGGTTTAGAAGCAAAATAGGAGAAGAAGAAGAAGAAACACTAAAAGAAGAGGTTTAGAAGCAAAGAAGAAGAAACACAAAAAGAAGAGGTTTAGAAGCAAAATAGGAGAAGAAGAAGAAGAAGAAACACTAAAAGAAGAGGTTTAGAAGCAAAGAAGAAGAAGAAACACAAAAAGAAGAGGTTTAGAAGCAAAATAGGAGAAGAAGAAGAAGAAACACTAAAAGAAGAGGTTTAGAAGCAAAGAAGAAGAAGAAACACAAAAAGAAGAGGTTTAGAAGCAAAATAGGAGAAGAAGAAGAAGAAGAAACACTAAAAGAAGAGGTTTAGAAGCAAAGAAGAAGAAGAAACACAAAAAGAAGAGGTTTAGAAGCAAAATAGGAGAAGAAGAAGAAGAAGAAACACTAAAAGAAGAGGTTTAGAAGCAAAGAAGAAGAAGAAACACAAAAAGAAGAGGTTTAGAAGCAAAATAGGAAGAAGAAGAAGAAGAAACACTAAAAGAAGAGGTTTAGAAGCAAAATAGGAGAAGAAGAAGAAGAAGAAACACTAAAAGAAGAGGTTTAGAAGAAGAAGAAGAAGAAACACAAAAAAGAAGAGGTTTAGAAGCAAAAATAGGAGAAGAAGAAGAAGAAGAAGAAACACTAAAAGAAGAGGTTTAGAAGGAAAGAAGAAGAAAGAAGAAGAAGAAGAAACAAAAAGAAGAGGTTTCAAAGCAAAGAAGAAGAAGAAGAAAGACACTAAAAGAAGAGGTTTAGAAGCAAAATAGAAGAAGAAGAAGAAGAAGAAAAAACAAAAGAAGAGGTTTAGAAGGAAAACGAAGAAGAAGAAACACTAAAAGAAGAGGTTTAGAAGCAAAATAGGAGAAGAAGAAGAAGAAGAAGAAGAAACACTAAAAGAAGAGGTTTAGAAGCAAAGAAGAAGAAGAAACACAAAAAGAAGAGGTTTAGAAGCAAAATAGGAGAAGAAGAAGAAGAAGAAGAAGAAACACTAAAAGAAGAGGTTTAGAAGCAAAGAAGAAGAAGAAACACAAGAAGAAGAGGTTTAGAAGCAAAATAGAAGAAGAAGAAGAAGAAGAAGAAGAAGAAACACTAAAAGAAGAGTTTTAGAAGGAAAAGAAGAAGAAGAAGAAGAAGAAAAAAAAGAAGAGGTTTCAAAGCAAAAACGAAGAAGAAGAAGAGACACTAAAAGAAGAGGTTTAGAAGCAAAAAGAAGAAGAAGAAGAAGAAACAAAAAAAAGAGGTTTAGAGAAAGAAGAAGAAGAAAAGGTTTAGAAGGAAAAAAAGAAGAGGTTTAGAAGCAAAATAGGAGAAGAAGAAGAAGAAACACTAAAAGAAGAGGTTTAGAAGCAAAAAGAAGAAGAAACACAAAAAGAAGAGGTTTAGAAGCAAAATAGGAGAGAAGAAGAAGAAGAAAAACACTAAAAGAAGAGGTTTAGAAGCAAAAAAGAAGAAGAAACACTAAAAGAAGAGGTTTAGAAGCAAAATAGGAGAAGAAGAAGAAGAAGAAGAAACACTAAAAGAAGAGGTTTAGAAGCAAAGAAGAAGAAGAAACACAAAAGAAGAGGTTTAGAAGCAAAATAGGAGAAGAAGAAGTAGAAGAAGAAGAAACACTAAAAGAAGAGGTTTAGAAGAAAAGAAGAAGAAAAAAAGAAAAAGAAGAGGTTTAGAAGAAAAAAGAGAAGAAGAAGAAGAAGAAAAGAAACAAAAAGAAGAGGTTTAGGAAGCAAAGAAAAGAAAAGAAGAAAAACACAAAAAGAAGAGGTTTAGAAGCAAAAATATAGAAGAAGAAGAAGAAGAAGAAGAAGAAGAAAAACACTAAAAGAAGAGGTTTAGAAGCAAAAAGAAGAAGAAGAAACACAAAAGAAGAGGTTTAGAAGCAAAATAGAGAAGAAGAAGAAGAAGAAACAAAAAAGAAGAGGTTTAGAAGGAAAAGAAGAAGAAGAAGAAGAAGAAGAAGAAGAAGAAAAGGAAGAAGAAGAGGGTTTGAAGCAAAACAACGTTGCTCATGAAACACAAAGAAGAAGAAGAAGAAACAAAAAGAAGAGGTTTAGAAGCAAAAGAAGAAGAAAAGAAGAAACACAAAATGAAGAAGAAGAAAGAAGAAGAAGAAGAAACCCAAAAGAAGTGGTTTAGAAGCAAAAAGAAGAAAGAAGAAGAAACAGAAAATGAAGAGGTTTAGAAGCAAAGAAGAAGAAGAAGAAGAGGTTTAGAAGCAAAATAGGAGAAGAAGAAGAAGAAACAAAAAAAGAAGAGGTTTAGAAGCAAAGAAGAAGAAGAAACACAAAAAGAAGAGGTTTAGAAGCAAAATAGGAGAAGAAGAAGAAGAAGAAGAAGAAGAAACACTAAAAGAAGTCGTTTAGAAGCAAAGAAGAAGAAGAAACACAAAAAGAAGAGGTTTAGAAGCAAAATAGGAGAAGAAGAAGAAGAAGAAACACAAAAAGAAGAGGTTTAGAAGGAAAGAAGAAGAAGAAGAAGAAGAAGAAGAAGAAGAAAAGGAATAGACCCTAAAAGAAGAGGGTTTGAAGCAAAACAACGTTGCTCATGAAACACAAAGAAGAAGAAGAAGAAACCCAAAAAGAAGAGGTTTAGAAGCAAAGAAGAAGAAAGAAGAAGAAACACAAAATGAAGAGGTTTAGAAGCAAAGAAGAAGAAGAAGAAACCCAAAAAGAAGTGGTTTAGAAGCAAAGAAGAAGAAAGAAGAAGAAACACAAAATGAAGAGGTTTAGAAGCAAAGAAGAAGAAGAAGAAACACAAAATGAAGAGGTTTAGAAAAAAGAAGAAGAAGAAGTAGAAGAAACACAAAAAGAAGAAGAAGAAGAAAAAGAAGAAGAAGAAGAAGAAGAAGAAGAAGAAGAAGAAGAAAAGGAATAGACCCTAAAAGAAGATGGTTAGAAGCAAGACAACGTTGCTCATGAATTTAAGTATTAGATTTTGACTGAGTCAATTGAAAACGTCAGTCGCATAAATCGACTATAAAATCACCAGGGATATTGAATTCGTTTGGATTAAAGAAAAAGTCGCAGTGAAAGAAAACAATTGTTTGGCTTAGTTGCATTGTATTGTTTAATTCAATTTGCCCTTTGACATTGTCATAGGCTCGTATATAATGTGGCGGGAAAATTGGTTTGCAGACGATGGCAATTCTATTTCTGAGTTAAAATCACTGTTGGGTAAGACAGAACTTGTGTTATAAATACTAATTTTTAGAGCGTAACTCTAATGACCCTTCCAGTTACGTACACATTAGACGCCCTTTACCCTTCCCTAATTAGATTCTTGGATTTCAAAAAAAAGAGCAATTTTGATTCGGATGTGTAAACAAATGTTATCACGGGAAATCATATATTTTTGGGAGTTTGAAATGATAAATGCTTTGGGATTTTATGAAGACGGGCCAGTTCAGCCCTAGAAACGGTTTTGGGGAATTATGGACAAAGAAATGGATATTGAATGAAATAGGTGAATATAAAAAGAAAGAAAGAAAAAAAAGAAAGAAAGAAAGAAAGAAAGATACGATAAAGTAACAAAATGAACGAAATAGAATGTCAGGTAAAAAAAAAAAAAAAAAGAAATGACAAGAAAGAAAGAAAGAAAGAAACAAACAAAGATACGATAAATTAAAAAAGAACGAAATAGATGTCAGGTAAAAAGTAATGATAAGAAAGAAAGAAAGAAAGAAAGAAAGAAAGAAAGAAAGAAACAAACAAACAAACAAACAAACAAACAAAGAAAGAAAGATACGATAAATTAAAAAAGAACGAAATAGATGTCAGGTAAAAAAGAAATGATCAGAAAGAAATAAAGAAAGAAACAAACAAAGAAAGAAACAAAGAAAGAAAGAAGAAAGATAAAGTAACAAAAAGAACGAAATAGAATGTCAGGCCAAAAAAAAAAAAAAAAAAAAAAAAAAAAAAAAGAAAGGGCGATGAAGTAACAAAAGAACGAAATAGAGTGCCACGTAAAAAAGAAGAGATCAGAAAGAAGAAAGAAAAAAGAAAGAAAAAGTAACAAAAAGAACGTTATAGAATGTCAGGCAAAAAAAGAAGTGATAAGAAAGAAAGAAAGAAAGAAAGAAAGAAAGAAAGAAAGAAAGAAAGAAAGAAAGCTAAAGTAACAAAAATTAAAAAGAATGTAGAATTTTAGGCAAAAAAGAAATGATAATAAACAAGGAAGGAAGGAAGGAAAGAAATTAAGAAAGAAAGAAAGAAAGAAAGAAAGTTACGATAAAGTAACAAAAAGAACGAAATAGAATGTCAGTAAATTAAGAAATGGCCAGGAAGAAGAAAATAAATGAAGAAAGAAAGAAAGGCAGAAAGAATGAAAGATAATAGAAAATGACGAAAAGAAGGAAATGTAATGTCAGTAAAAATAATAAATGGTCAGAAGAAATAATGAATGAATGAAAGAAAGAAAGAATGAAAGAAAGAGATTATCAGGAGGCAAGGAGTAAGAAAATGAAAGCAAGTAAGAAAGAAAGACTTTGAAAGAAAAGAGAATGAATGAAAGAATAAACGAAAAAAACAAAAAAACAAACAAAGTATAAAATTAAAAAAAGAAATAATGAAAGACTGAAAAAGAGAAAAGAGAAATAAAAACAAACAAGAAAGAAAGAATATAACGAAGGAAAGAATAATATAAAAAAGATGGAACATAACTCAAAGAAACTGAAAACAAGGAAGAAAGAAGGAAAGAAAAATAATTTGAAAAGAAATAAAAAGAAATAAAGAATGAACAAAAGCTAAAGTAAAAAAGAAGGGAAAGAATTAATGGAAAATAATCCAAAAGATAGAAAAAAAATGGAGGAAAATAAAATGAAACAAAGAAAAAATAAAAAGTAAGAAAGAAAGAAAGAAAGAAAGAAAGAAAGAATAGGTTACTTGGTGTATTAGAAAGAAAGAAAGAAAGAGAAGTGCAGACGAACGAATGAAAAAGAAGCAAGAAGAAAGAAAGAAAGAAAGAAAGAAAGAAAGATACGATAAAGTAAAAAAAAAGAACGAAATATAATGTCAGTCCAAAAATAAAGAAATGATCAGGAAGAATAAAGAAAGAAAGAAAGGAAAATGAATTCACATGAGAAAGAAATGTTAATTTTAAAACAACAAAGAAAATAATAAAATCAGATGAAATATAAAATTTAAATAAAAAGAAAGAAAGAAAATAACGAAAGAAGTAAAAATAAAATGAAAACAAGGAAGTAAGAAGGAAAAAAATCTGACAAAGAAAAAAAAAAGACTAAAATAAAAATATGGAAAGAAAGAATAAAATCATAAGATATAAATAAAAAAGAAAGAAAAGAAAGAAAAACCGCAGTTAAATTAATAAGAAAGACAGCAAATAAGAATGAAAAGTTAAATTCAAAACAACGAAAATTAATAAAAACAGATGACATATATAAGTAAATTACAAAGAAAGAAAATTAAATAAAAAGAAATATAAAGAAAGGCGAAAATAAGAAAAGAACGAAAAATATTATGAAAAGAAAGAAACAAATGAAAAGAATGAAAGAAAAATATGTCAAGAAAAAATAAAATCAAAAGAAAAATATAACGAAAGAATAAATCTCAATTAAAGAAAGAAAGCCATAAAAAAGTAAGGCTAAATTCCAATTAAGAAAGAAAGACATGAAGAAAAAAAGAAAGAATATATCAAAATTAAAGAAATAAATATTAATCCCAATTAAAGAAAGACAGAAAGACATACAGAAAGGAAAAATAATCACAGTTAAAGAAAGAAAGAAAGACATAATTAAAGAAAGAAAGAAAAAACTAAATCCCAATTAAAGAAAGAAAGAAAAAACATAAAGAAAGAATAAATCCTAATTAAAGAACGAACGACATATAGAAAGAAAGAATAAATCCCAATTAAAGAAAGAAAGAAAAACAAGGAAAGGCTAAATCCCAATTAAGAAAGAAAGACATAAAGAAAAAAAGAAAGAATAAATCCTAATGAAAGAAAGAAAGATTAATCCCAATTTACGAAAGAAGAGGTTTAGAAGCGAAGAAGGAGGAGAAGAAGAAACACAAAAAGAAGAGGTTTAGAAGCAAAGACATAAAGAAAGGAAGAAAGAAAGAAAGAAAAGAAAGAAAGAAAGAAGAAAGTAAGAATTAATCATAATTAAAGATAGAGAGAAAGAAAGACATAAAGAAAGGAAGAATAAATCTCAAGGTTTTAAAGGAAGAAAGACAATAAAGAAAGAAAGAAAGAAAGAATAAATCATAAAAAAAGAAAAAAGAAAAAAGAAAAAAGAAAGAAAAAACAAAAAAGAATAAATCATAATTAAAGAAAGAAAACAAAAGAAATAAAGAAAAGAAAGAATAAATCTCAATTAAAGAAAAAGAAAATTAAAGAAAGAAAGAAAGAAAAGAAAAAAAAACATAAAGAAAGAATAAATAATTAAAGAACGAAAACATAAAGAAAGAAAGAAAAGAAAAATTCAAATTAAAGAAAGAATGAAGAAAGAAAGAAAGAAAGAAAGAAAAGAAAGAAAGAAAGAAGAAAGTAAGAATTAATCATAATTAAAGATAGAGAGAAAGAAAGACATAAAGAAAGGAAGAATAAATCTCAGTTAAAGGAAGAAAGACATAATTAAAGAAAGAAAGAAAGACTAAATCCCAATTAAAGAAAGAAAGAAAAAACATAAAGAAAGAATAAATCCTAATTAAAGAACGAAAAACATAAAGAAAGAAAGAAAGAAAGAATAAATTCCAATTAAAGAAAGAATGACAGAAAGAAAGAAAGAAAGAAAGAAAGAAAGAAGAAAGTAAGAATTAATCTTAATTAAAGAAAGAAAGAAAGAAAGACATAAAGAAAGGAATAATAAATCTCAGTTAGAGGAAAAAAGACATAATTAAAGAAAGGACAACTAAATCCCAATTAAAGAAAGAAAGAAAGACATAAAGAAAGGAAGAATAATCACAGTTAAAGAAAGAAAGAAAGACATAATTAAAGAAAGAAAGGACAACTAAATCCCAATTAAAGAAAGAAAGAAGAACGTAAGAATTAATCTTAATTAAAGATAGAAAGAAAGAAAGACATAAAGAAAGAAAAAATAAATTCCACTTAAAGAAAGACATAAAGAAAGAAGTCATGAAGAACGAAAGAAAGACATAAAGAATGAAAGAAAGTATAAATCCCAATTAAAGAATGAAAGAAAGACATAAAGAATGAAAGAAAGTATAAATCCCAATTAAAGAACGAAAGAAAGACATAAAGAATGAAAGAAAGTATAAATCCCAATTAAAGAAAGAAAGAAGGAAAGACATAAAGAAAGAATAAGTCCCAATTAAAGAAAGAAATATATAAAGAAAGAAAGTATCCTAATTAGAGAAAGAAAAAAGACATAAAGAAAGAAAGAAAAAATCCGAATTAAAGAAAGAAAGAAGCAAAGTCAAATAAAAAGAATAAGTCCAATTAAAGAAAGAAAGAAAGACATAAAGAAAGAATATATCCCTATTTAAGAAAGAAAGACATAAAGAAAGAAAGGCATAAAGAAAGAAAGAAAGAATAAATCCCAATTTAAGAAGGAAAGATATAAAGAAAAAATCAGTCTCAATTAAAGAAAGAGAGAAATATAGGAAGAAAGGATGAAAGAATAAATCCCAATTAAAGAAAGAAAGAAAGATATAAAGAAAGAAAGCAAGCAAGAAAGAAAGAAAGAAAGAAAGAGAGAAAGAAAGAAAGAATAAATCACGATTAAAGAAAGAAAGAAAAGCATAAAGAAAGAATAAGTCCTAATTAAAGAAATACATAAAAGAACATAAAAAAGAAAAACACAATCTCAATAAAAGAAAAAAGAACGACATAAAGAAAGTAAGAAAGAATAAATCCCAATTAAAGAAAGAAAGCTATAAAGAGAGAAAGAAGAAAAGAATAAATCTCAAATATAGAAAGAAAGACAAAAAGAAAGACGAAATCCCAATTAAAGAAACACATAAAGAAAGGAGGAAAGACTAAATCCCAATTAAAGAAAGACAAAGAAAGGAAGGAAGAATAAATCCTATTAAAGAAAGAAAGATATAAAGAAAGAAAGAATAAATCTCCAATTCAAGAAAGAAAGAAAGAAAGAAAGAAAGAAAGAAAAAACAAAGACATAAATGAAGAAAGACTAAATCTCAATTAAAGATAGATAGAAAGAAAGACATAAAGTAAGTAAGAATAAATCTCCAATTCAAGAAAGAAAGACTAAATCCCAATTAAAGAAAGAATGAAAACATTTGTAAAAGAAATGGCTAAATCGCCAGTCTGAGTCAAGTCAGGTTAATATAAAAATGTCGAACAATAATAAATTAATCATAGCCCGTACAGCACTCACCTCAAGCAAATGGCGCGACTAAATATATAAGTATCAATAATCGATTTTATGTTTCCTGGGCTATTAATTGAAGAATTTCATTTATGGTAACAGCAAAACATTTCAAACTGTCAAGGAAGATTGTGGGATAGTTTCTTTCCACGCCGCCACAATTTCACATTAACATCTACTATTTTTTTCTTTCCTGAAGACATCTTTATCTAAATTCGCTCAAAATTATCACACTATAAACTCTGGGTACCGCCAGTCGTCTTATCTGAACAGAAGTTAGTGGACACTATGGACTCATAGTAAGAAGAGATTAAATTAAAGGCGTAAAACAAAGGAAAGACAATTTTTGAAAAAGAAAAAAAAAATAATAATATTCATTTTATGTTCGTCGTTTATTTTGCAAGTGTTTTACAAGTATTCTCTTCGAGAAATTGCTTTTTTTAATTACACGTCGATTCACAACCCTACGTATATAGCGGTCCTATTTTTTGTTTTGTTTGTTTTGATGTTCCCCCTATATAAGGCCTGTGAGCCACTCAAAGCAGACGTTTATAGAGTAAAAGGCACAGCTTAAGCGGATATGCGGAAGATAATGATTAATCCTGAACTTGAACAGGTTAAGATTTAGTGATCTGTTGAGAGTCGGTTCCACAAAGCGCTGATCCGTAGGTAGAAGATAGTGCAGTTGAATTAACATCTCATCAATGGAATATGAAGCTAATGAGAGTCGTTCGCTACCATGACGTACCACAGTGGGTCTTAGTCGTGAAGGTTAGAACAGGTGGAACTAAAGAATATAACTCCCCGGAAGACGCATTTGTCCTGGGTACGACGATAAACTACATCCGGCAGCAAGACCTCTGATCGTGAGATTGGAGGTTTTCAGGAGCGTGGAAGCATCTCTTAATTGCTGTTCTTTCCAGGGACATCCTGGCCCGAGGTGGTAGCACCTATTAGGGTCCCTGTTATGGGCAAATAGATAACTCCTGAACTGGGGTCAAAACACTATGAAAGTATAAAAATAGATTTTTGATATGCATTTTTGAAGAAATATATTTTTATATTACCAGCAACACATTTTTGAAAAAAAAATACCAGCAATACATTTGACTCTAGACAAAAACCCTCTTTACAAAATCACGTCAATGAAACGAACTACAAACTGATTTCTTACAAAGAATATATATTCTATTCATTCTAAAAATCTTGTCGACCTTAAATAACTCATTGAGGTGTTCATAAGCAGTAAAAACAAAATAAATTAAACCAAGCCAATCAGCACTGCAATTTAAAATATTAAAGATGGTTAAGTCCCAAACAAATCTCTAGGAAAGTATAAAAACAACATTTTATAGTAAAAAAAAATCAGCAATACATTTTATATAAAGTTACCAACAATACTTATCTATAACAAAATTACCAGCAATACATTTTTAACGCAAAATGACCAACAATACATTTTATAGTATAATTGCCAACAATACATTTTATTTGCAGCTGAAGGCATAAAATTGTGTCTAAATTATTATTATTTAGATTTCGGAATTAAATAATCGATAGAGGTTGATATGCCGCTAAAGAAAAATCAACCGGATCGTCGGAACGCTCTCTATAAAAATAGCGATATAGGTTCTCGGGTGTGAAAAAATTTGTCACCCACGTCATTCATTACCCACAAGAACACGGAGACGCGTCGGGACTCTATTGTGGCAGGAAACGTAATTTAAATTTTAATAAAATATCGAATTAGCGCAATGGTGGCGTAATCATATTATAAGGGGATTACACTTTTTTATTTTAAAAAAATATTTGACATTTAAAATAAACGGGATTTATATATATATATATATATATATATATATATATATATATATATATATATATATATATATATATTAGTTATATGTCTATATTTCTGAGATGAGGTATTGCAATTATCTACATTATTTAGTTAAGAAATATTAGTTATATGTCATAATGAGCATATATATATATATATTTTATATATATATATATATATATATATATATATATATATATATATATATATATATATATATATAATCCATAAACTGTTTCTATGTATCAGTGCTCATCAGTGTAGCCCTACATCCGATTGCCTTAAGTCAGGATCGAAATTCGACTGATTTGCAGAGAGGAGGGTGAATTTTTGCGTATTTATTTTCGAATAAACACGCCAATGACTCAGAGTACGTAATTCATGGAAGAGCTTTGCATTATCAGAAGTAGCAGTAACTGTTTACAAATTCACACTTTGCCTCCAAAGTGCTAGACAGAAATTTTAATTTTTCGTTGGCTAATATATTGTCATCCACACACACACACACACACACACACATATGTATATGCTCTCTGCGATCGACAAACAACTAAATATGTTAGCTCTATCACTGATAATGAGCACTTTCCACTAAGTAAGGCTCATATTTAAGATATAAATAATATATATATATATATATATATATATATATATTTTACACACACATATATATATGCTCAATATGGCTTATAATATTTTATATATGTATATATATAATATTCTATATTTGTATATATATAATATATATATTATTATATATGTATATGCAATATACATATATTATATATGAATTATATATATAATATATATATATTATACATTATATATGAATATATATATATATATATATACAATATATATATCATGAATTATATATATATATAATACATGTTATATATAATATATATATTATAAATGAATTATGTATATATATAAATTATATATTATATATGAAATATATATTATATATAATATATATATATGAAATATATTTAATGTATATATATTATACAGTGTAACCCGGATATAAGAGAGTTGTCGGGCCGGAAAAGAAGTCTCTTATATCCGGGTTTCTTTTATATCCGGGTTTGGTCTATTTTATATACATTAACACAGGCTCTAATTTGGGACCAGAGAAAGTCTCTTATATCGGGCTTCTCTTATATCCGGGTCTCTTAAATCCGGGTTACACTGTATATATAATATATATTATATATATATATATATGAATTATATACATATAATATATATATATATGAATTAAATATATATATATATATATATATATATATATATATATATATATATATATATTTTACATTTGACTTACTCACGTATGTGAGCGACGTCCAAATTTATTAGTAGCTAGTATAATGCATTCGTCACTACGTTTGGTTCACGAAAATAGAAATTATTTATGACTTAGTCAAATAATATCACCTTTACATAATCTGCTACACTCTGTCTGAATGCTTTCGCTTATAAAATCACCTCAAATAACATTCAGTAATAACACGCTATTTTTTTTTAATGTTTAATACACATTCGTAAAAGAAAAAAGATGGCGCTGGTGCATCGTACGAATCATGCTTTCCCCCTGTATGTCTGTGTGCCTACCTTTGTCCTACAAACATATGACATTGTACGTAGCCAATAATAATAATAATATCAACTTTTCAATAACTCACAAGGCTATCATAAAAAAGAACAATGAAAGGCGTAGACACTGTGATGGTCACGAACTCTGTCTATTGCCTGTACGTTTCACTGTCAGTGTGTCCCGGTCTCGTTTGGATTTCTTTCCTTTTCTCTTTGGATTTAAAAGTCCTCACACAATTAAGCTAAAAAAATCAGCGTGTACGACTTAATCTTATTATGCAATATATATATATATATATATATATATATATATATATATATATATATATATATATATATATGTGTGTGTGTGTGTGTGTCGTTTTAAAGGCAGGTGTTATTACAGACTAGCAGTAGAGCCTGGCGTTGCCTGGGATGTTACAGTAAGAGATAGATCAAGTATCGACCATTATAAAGACTGAAAAATAAAATTGCCAAAGATTATTGTTTAAGGTTGACGGACATGCATGTCTTAATTAGTTTTTTTTTTTTTACAAATTGGTCAAAACCTAAACTCAAACAAAAATATTGTTATGAGTCTACCGATTGAATAGAATTTTATTATAAACAATTGTCTTGTAAATGGAATTTTTAAAGTATTCTGAATGTAAAAATAAAGAGAAAAGTGTGCAAGACAACAAGAAACACTACCTGCCAAAAAAATTCAAGTTTGGTTGAAATCGGTTAAAAAATGTAGGAAATCCGATCCCATATAGAAGCGAACATCACACACACACACACACACACACACACACACACACACACACACACACACACAACCTGGGTTTTATAATAAGTATAACTCGATATGCGTTGTCCCCCTTTCATTCTCGCGATGCCTCTTAATCGTGTTTTCAAATTGATTTCGTGCAAAAATAATTATATTTTTCCACTTTTTGGTGCTGTCAGAACCACCGCAAGGTAATTTTACGCAGTCCTGTGAAGTTTTGTTGAAATCGGTTGAAAAATGTAGGAAATCCGATCCAATATATAAACGAACAGACACACACACACACACACACACACTCACACACACACACACACAACGTGGGTCTTATAATAAGTATGATTACGGAAGTCTTCAGCTTGATGACCTTTTTCTTAGTTTTTTTCTTGCTTCCTCGCCATTTTCTTAATGTTTGGGCCCAGATTGTTAAAGTAGAATCCCAGTTGATAGCTTTCTGCCGAGCGCTTTCGGTTGTCCTCATCATGGCATTTATATTTATTTGGAGATATTTTATTGATTCTTTTCGTTTTATAGATAATATTAAACGATGTTATTGGGTTAGTTCGTTATTAGTAAAGAGTAGATTGATGTTTTTCATTGGAGGATTAGTTATTAAATATGTTTAATATGTTTCTGCCAGTATTAAATACTATTTTATTTATGCTGGGTTTTTGGTTTTGATTGGGATGGCTTCCAGAATTTGTAGTCGTTTTTTCAGTTTTCTTCTTTTCATAGAGGATTTTGGTGTTACTAAGATTTTTCTTATGTCAGATGATTTGAATGTGTTACTAGTGCTGCGGATTGTTGATGATTTTTCATAACGCTAGTGTCGTTGAGGTGGCATGTGAACCTACGCGAGAGAGTTATAGTTGTGTGATCGATGTATGTGCTAGGGTTATTATGTGAGAACAATCTGGACCCAAACATTAAGAAACTTGCGAGGACGCACGAAAAAACTGAGAAAATGATCATCAAGTGGAAGAGTTCCATAGTCTTTAATAACACATGCCTTAATATATATATATATATATATATATATATATATATATATATGTGTGTGTGTGTGTGTGTGTGTATTCTGGGTATATCAGCAAAATTATCCAAATCGTTTAACAGTAAAATTCTCAAATTGTTAGATAAAACTCTGAACCGTTGTATCTTAGAAATGATTAAAAAGATATCTTACTGGAATTCTTCGAGGTTTTTATAACACTACTGGAATCTACTTTGAACAATAAGGATGTATAATTACTCACCAAGCTTAACAAAAGTATTGTGATGGAATCGATCATAAACGAAAATGTCATGAATTAATCATAGCTAAGGATCGGAAGCTCATGAAGGATTGATATAAAGTTCATATATATATATATATATATATATATATATATATATATATATATATATATATATATATATATTTAAAGATATTTTTTGTAGGTACAAAATTTAATGATCGAAATAAAAAGTATAAAATTTAATATTACAAGACATATTAAAACAATGTTAAATAATAAAAAAAACAATTCAACAACAAGCGGGGAAGCAACCGGTTTCGCTCCCGCTCTTCAGAGGCTTCCACGAGAGATTCAAAATTAAAACAGAGAAATGTACAATAAGAATAGGTGGAAATATATATATATATATATATATATATATATATATATATATATATATATATTTGTATATATGCAAGAAGAAATTAGAGGCAGATGACAGCGAGTCCCAGCAAACACTCACGTTGTTTGCACAAAGAAGGCTTGCGGGACCCGATGTAAAGCGCCTCCAGAACCTTCAGATGAAATACAGAGTGTGACCGGGCCAACACGATGAACCAGTCGACACTAAATTTGGCATATGGCGGAACTGTAGGTGTTCGGGACGAGTCCATTCAAAGGCATGGTGTGATTTCTAATTTTAGTAGGAACGTGCGGCTTTATTCTCATGTCTAAGCGCTGAGTTGTTCTACCTATGTAGTTGGCTCCGCAACTACACACGTATTTGTAAACAATTGAATTAATATGGTGGGGAGGGAGAACGTCTTTACACGCAGATCGAAACATAGGCCGAGTTTGAAAAATAATCCGAACTTCAGCAGAGAAAAAACAACAGCGAACCTTTGATGAAATTTGTTTGGCTATTTTTTCACATTTGGTACCAACCCAGGGTAATCTAAAATTAAACAGGGCATTTTTGACAGTGTAGAGATCGGCACTTGAACTCTTCAACTTTACTCCGGATAACTGAATTAACAGTATTAAGAGGATAACCCAAATTACATAGGGTATCCTTAATAAAGTTAATTTCATCGTTCAGGAAAGGCTCAGAGCAAATCTTTAATGCTCTGTGGAGGAGGGTTTTAATAATGTTGATCTTGCGCTTAGTGGGACAAAAAGAGTCCCAACGCGTGTATAACCCTGCAAAAGTAGGTTTTCTATAAACGGAAGTAAGAAAACCTGTTACCGTACGATGTACTAATACATCCAAAAAAGCCAATTGATGATTAGACTCTTTTTCGATAGTGAACCTTAGTGCCGGATGGATACCATTTAAAAACGAAAGAAACTGGTCAGCCTCAACTTCACCGTTAAATAAACAAAAGGTGTCATCAACCTGAGTGTTTGCTGGGACTCGCTGTCATCTGCCTCTAGTTCCTTCTTGCATATATACAAATATATATATATATATTTGTTTCCACCTATTCTTATTGTACATTTCTCTGTTTTAATTTTGAATCTCCTGTGGAAGCCTCAAGAGCGGGAGCGAAACCGGTTGCTTCTCCGCCCCTTGTTGTTGAGTTTTTTTTTTATTATTTAATATTGTTTTAATATGTCTTGTAATATTAAATTTTATACTTTTTATTTCGATCATATATATATATATATATATATATATATATATATATATATATATATATATATAATTCCAGGATCATATTCAACTTATTGAAGATTATCTTCGCCCTCAAATCTTCTAGTCCTTGAGTAACAAGGCGCACAAAAGGTTTTACGTACGATTTCATATCCAAGTCTTTTTTTCACTGCTCTTTGGACTGACATAGCTGAAACTTTTCTCTTGCGTGCCAAACGTCTTATGAATTGAGTTGGAGCTTTTCTAATTCATCTCTTTAGGTCTAAGTTGAAATGATGATCCCTCTTCCTGTTGTGACCGCCTGATCCAGTTTTCTTCTCTACCGTTCCCTTTTTTTTTTAAAGTTGGAAGCCAGAGTATGGATGCTGGTTCCATTACTGAAGGGCTGAATGATCTATTTTCCTCTCACCATTGCTCAGTTGTGAAAACATAGGGTCATGTACAAAATAATTTTAAACTGGTCTCTTTTTATCTGAGTAATTCAAAGGGGTTTTCAATGATTCTTACGAAAAATGATATCAAGATTGCTAAACATCATATCTGAAATTCTGGAGAAAATAACTCAGTTTTTTTTTTAGATATTAAACATTTTGTGAAATGGACAATTATTACATGCCGTTACACGATTTGGTTAAAAAAGAATATCAATTAGTTTAGTGTTTTTTTTAGATATTACAAATTTTGTGCGCTGGACAATTGTGCTGTTACACGATTTGGAGAATTTTGGTGTTACAACTGGTACACACACACACACACACACACACACACACACACACACACACACATATATATATATATATATATATATATATATATATATATATAAAAATATGCTCTTAATGTATGTTATATTTATGGGTATAGTGTAAGTAAATATAAAAGTTCACACTGTGGCCAACACCGGGTTGCGACAGCGTACTTCAGGCTTGAAGATTGAGTTCAAGAAACATGTGTTTATATATAGGTTGATAAGCCAAAAAAAAAAAAACAATCTTGCCTCCAGTATACCTCGTGGATGTCAAATTCTTGAAGATCTTATTCTTCATTATGTGCCACAGAAATATCAACTGTCTCATTCTGATCCTAAACCAAGCGTCTTTTTCATTCTCGTTTTTCTTAAAACGTTCTCGTTGCTCACATATTCCATCCAATTCATTCTCAGCATTCTCCTGTAGAATCACATCTCCTCTTCATTTGTGATGTGATTGTCTGGCTATATGGGGGGACTGGTGTTACCTAAGAGTTCAGCAAACTTTCCTTTGTTTCTAACAAAATTAAACTGAATGATAATAGTTTTCACCTGAATATAAATAACGTTTGAAATATTAATGTCGGATTAAAAATAAAACCATTTATTCTTTAAAAATTGCTTTGTTTACGCCAGGAACACACAACTGAGCAGATATGGGCTGTCGAGAAAAATATCTTATTTAGGAAGTGTGATTCCCTTAAAAAGGAAAAAATAGAGCCTTACAGCACTGTTAAGCTCTTCGCGGCTGAGCGGCAAGGCACACCGGATATAATTGGGTTTCCTCCTGAAAAGGGTGACACATGTTTTTTTTACTGCTAGAAAACATTTCTTCATTAAAATTTCTAGAACACAGAGGCCAGTAGTCGTAATACACACTTTTCCAAATAAATCTTAGACGTCGATTTTAAATACGATTGTCTACTAATAAAGTATCTGAAATAACTGTTTAAAATTAAATTTAATTTAAGAATTTTAAATTTAATTTAAGAATTTAATTTAAGAATTTAATTTAAGAATTTTAAATTTAATTTAAGAATTTAATTTAAGAATTTAAAAAAAGAATTTAATTTAAGAATTTTAAATTTAATTTAAGAATTTTAAATTTAATTTAAGAATTTAAAAAAAGAATTTAATTCTTTACACACACTCACATAAATATATATAGTCATATACATACACGCCTGTTTCGCTGTATCACAGCTCATCAGTGTGTAGACAATTGAACAATAAAAAATATTAAAAGATTAAAATCTTCAGACACACTGTGTTGTATATTAATATTCTTTCGTTTTTATTATTTCAGTTAGATTCCTCGACTAGTTTCAACCAACATGGCCATCATCAGGAGGAAAAGATTTTTCTGCCTGTTTGTAGCAGTGAACTACAGAAATGAATGTCTTCATGGAGAAAATAAACTTTTGTCTGTAGTTTTCATTTGCTTTTTTATTTTTTTAATTTTTTAACATGATTTTTGGTTAGACTTGTGTTGTTCAGAAAGTCTTTTTAAGTTGTTATTTAAGATAAGAGCTGGATAGATTCATGCTGCTCGTATATGTTTATATATATATATATATATATATATATATATATATATATATATATATATATATATATATTTTTATATATAAAAAAAAACTTAGCTGATTTGTTTCGTCCTGTGAGGGACTTTATCAAGTCAAATGTAAGCTATAGGAGCGGTCATCAATTTGAAAAACCAATAAAATTTTAGCTCTCGTATATAATCAGTCAGTTAAATACCACGCGTGATACACGATTGACGAGGCAGATTTTTTCACGCAGGGTGTTCTCATTTCTTTCTGCGGTAGGCTGGTTGGTAAGTCTCTTCTACTATTCAACCCATAGCTGGGGGAAAGAAGAGATGGATTTATACCTTTCCGAAGGGTATTTTGTGCATAAGTAAATATAACAGACCTGACTGGAATTCAAACACGGCTCTTCGAATTCCCATTCGGAGCCGATATCCATTACACCAAAATACTCTTCCCTAATGTATGTAATATATATATTATATAGCCGTGTTTTTATAACGTTCGCATTCTGCCCATGAGACCCGGGTTCGAATTTCTCCATGGTTGATTCGTCAGGAAGGTGGGGTCGACCCCAGCGTGCGGCACCTTTGGAAACTGCCTGAAAACCATAGCACGGGTTGACCCAAGGAGTGAAATTAGGGCCGTCGATATCTGTGCTAGCCCGAAAGGGGTCGTACTGGCCTTGTTCATATTGTTGATCATGCTAGAGAACACGCTCGTTCCCAGAAACTGTATCTAAGGTCTGCTCAGCGTAGTTGCAATATAAACCACAGGTTGGCTATGTGGGTGTTGAATAAAAGCGTCTGCAATAGGGGTTGGGTCGGCGCACTAGTAGACGGGGATCCTCGAATCCGAAAGGTCAGCTCTACATATGCCCAGTATATATAATACTTGTCAGAAAATAAAATCTTTTCATTCCCTAGATAAAGTCCCTCAGAGGACGAAACGCGTCGAGTAAGAGAAGTTTTCCTTTTGTCTTTATACATATTGCCCTTTTACAGATATACTGTATTTGAAATTTTTACACACACACACACACACACACATATATATATATGTGTCTGTGTGTGTAACAATTTCAGATAGAGTATACACACGTGTGTGTGTGTGTGAATTGTATTTGCTCATATTTTTACCTTGTCACCTCATTTCCTTCTTTTGTCTGCTATTATTTTCTCACCGTTTTGCCGTTGGTCGCTTTACGCATGCGTGGCTTATGGCGCCGACCAAACCGTCCATAAATTCTCGCCGGGATTAAATTTAGCACCCACCGATTATTTCGGCATTTTTATGAACCACTTCTGTCAAAGCGTGGACGTCAGATCTGAAAATATATATTTTAGAATCACCATGGATTCACAGGTTATTGGATGTCCGTTCGTCAATACCGTTCTGTCGGATGTTGGCTGTTGTAATCATTTTCCCCGTCCGTGTCTATTTGAAAAGATTTCGACATTTTCTTTTATGTAGAATATGCTCCGAGGATAAAACAAACGTGTCTGACATTTACTGAGCTCAGGATTGTGAGGAGCATCTCATGTGGTGGGCCACTGAGAATCGAATTTACTACTAAATACAGATCTGTTACAGTACGTTATAGACTAACACAACACTATCTGAAAGAACTTTACCAAATGACAAACATTTCTTGAAGAATTCCAACATCAGCAACAACTAAAATGGGTAGGATATGTTACTAGAAGAGTAAATAATTCAGTTATGTGCCATGCATTATTATTGTGAGACCGTAACATACCTACAACATGGACTCTTCCAGGACTATATAAAGTATGCGACATAACACTCTAGAGAGAAAAGGAGGAGGAAAGAGAGAGAGAGAGAGAGAGAAAGAGAGAGAGAGAGAGAGTATTCTAATACCGTAGTATCAGCCGCGTACGACTACCAATATTTGACACTAGCACATAGTAAGCTCCGCTTAGACTATCTTTGTAACCTTTTTGTTTAATATATCTTTCTTACCTCTAATCCGTGTTCCGTGTTTTCCTTCCGTGGTCCCAACTTTGGGTCCACATCTGTGTCGACGAAGAATTCAAGAAACGCATTGACGTCGAAAACCGCAATAACTTGACAGTCCCACATCAGTGGCGACAGAAAGATTCGAGAATTTCGTTCTCAGCATATCAATAGCGACAGAGTACTCGAAAAATACACAGAAACGCTACGCGTTCCCACAGTAGTGTTGAACGAGGAATTAAGCTACTATTACTACATTAGCGATTTAAACGCAACACCTAGCGTGTACATATAATATATATATATATATATATATATATATATATATATATATATATATATATATATATATATATATATTCCGATACCAAACAGCAGTGACGAACTAGCGATTCGACATCTACAGAATATTAAAATCTGTCCAAATAACATTACGAGAACGATTTCTTACACACCCACACACAGAAAAAAACCCAGTTTGTTCATAAAACAAACTGAAAACACAAGTACTATTTACGACTGAAGTTTTCGAAAAAAACTATCTAAATTTTTTTTTATGTAACTGAGTTGAACTCGTGCATAAAATTATTCTCCTCTCAAATTCCCTGAGGCGAGTTTTCTCTTTTTTGTACCTCTATAAAAAAAAAATACATAATAAGTGTGGTGAAAATTTATACAATTACGTTAAAATTAACGGAACCACGGAATCGCAAAAAAACCTAAACATATAATTAGTTTAGTTAAACTAATTATCTGTCCATATTTTTTTTGTGTGTAAAAGAAAAAAAAAATTATCAAGATTTTTTGTGTACCTCCCCGTGGTACACCGGTTTCAAAGCTACACAAAATCGCTGTCATTTTTATTTGCCTAAATATGAAAGATTTTCAAAAAGTAATTGCCCAAATGCTAAAAGTAAAGTTGGATTAGCAACAAAAATCAGAAGAAAGACAACAACAACTATTTTTGGAATTACATAAACAACAAATGAAATTCCAACAAATTACGCTTCAGAATGCTGAACAACAACAGAAACAAGTTAAAGAATTACTCGTAAATGCATTAAAAGGCTCAAACTCTGAAAAAGATACAATATTCTCCCAGAGTACAATCTACAATTCAAGGGAAACCTTTGAATACGTACCAGAGAACGACAAAATATTCCAGGCTTTTTACAGGCGCTACGAAGATATTTTCAACGTAGACTGTGAACAATGGCCCAGTAAAATAAAAGGTATGTCTACTATTGAGAAAACTGGGAACTACAGAACATCGTAGGTTCATACTACCCAAGAAAACCACTGACTTGGATTTTTCAGAGACTATTAAGCTCCTATAGGAACTATTCGGGACTAACACAACCTTGTTCCACAAACGTTGGAAATGCCTGAACACAGTCAAAGACAACCAGCAAGATTTTCTAACGTTTGCAGCATCGGTAAACAAGCTCTGTAATGATTTTAAACTAGCCGAACTGACTGCCGATGATTTCAAGTGCTTGATTTTCGCACAAGGTCTAGTATCAGCAGAAGACGCCGAAGTCAGACGACGGGTACTAACCAAGCTTGAGAACGAACAAGGATTGACTCTCCAAAAACTGGCAGAGGACTGTCAAAGAGTAATATCTGTAAAGTGTGGCTCAGATTAATAAAATCAGAAGCAAGTCTACCTCCTATTCCCCTCAAAATGACAAAAGGCAAATCTCATGTCCTAAATTCCGCAGTAACCAAAACCCAAATAGGTTAAAGAAACCGCCCGGACCATGTTACCATTGTGGTAAATGACACTGGATGAAATTCTGTCCAGTTAAGAACAAAAACTATTGCAAAAATTGCAATAAATGTGGGCATACATTAACTTCGTGCTGGTACGCCAACAGAACGAGAAAACCCCAAAATAAAATTAGGCAAGCTGAATCTGACGATATTGCCAATAGGAATTTAAGGAAATATGTAACTGTGGATATTTTCAATAATTCCATTAAATCCAGCTTGACTCGGGTTCCGATCTTTCAACCATTAATTGGCGTACTTGGCGAAAATTAATCAAGCCGACCTTATTAAAAACGGATAAAACAGCAAAATCCGTAACTGGCGGAAAGATTAACATTTTAGGCGAGGTAATACTTACAGTAACACTAAATGGAGTTACCAAAAAGCTCAAAGCCTACGTATTGAAAACTTCAGATAACTTATTTTGAACAGATTGGATGGAAAAATTCAATCTTTGGGATTGCCCAATGAGTACATTTTGTCGCAAGATACAAAGTACAACGTCCAATTTGGTTAATCTCAAAAAGGAACTCAAACAACAATTTCCCCAGGTTTTTTCTGGCGTCCTTGGGAAATGTACTAAAATGAAAGCTAAGTTCAAGATGAAGGACGGTGCACAACCGGTATTCAAAAAGAAACGGAATGTCCCTTTCGCTGCTCTAGAACAAATCAACAGAGTTAGATAGACTCGAACAAGCAGGTATTCTGTCAAAAACAGATTTCAGCGAGTGGGCAGCACCTACGGTCTACGTAAAAATAAGTTCAATCAAATACGAGTATGCGCAGATTTTTCCACAGGGTTAAACGATGCCTTGCAAGATCACCACTATCCTCTCCCAAGCCCTGAAGAAATTTTCAATAAACTCAATGGTGGAAAATTTTTTTCTAAAATTGACCTCTCGAACGCATACCTTCAGATAGAGGTGGAAGAAGAAAGTTCCAAATTGCTCTGCATAAACACCCATAGAGGGTTGTACAAATACAATAGACTGGCTTTTGGAGTAAATGTTGCGCCTGTAATTTTCCAGCAGGTCATGGACGCCATGCTGGGCGACCTTGACTACGCAACAGCCTATTTGGATGATATACTGGTTACTAGTAAAACTACGGCAGAGCACCGGAACCATATAATAAACGTATTTGAAAAGATACAAGAATATGGTTTTAAGGTTAAGGAGGCAAAGTGTGACTTTTTCTTACCAGAGATTAAATACATTGACCCCTAAGTCTACGTTACTTTTCCATTGATCAAACCGCTCGACATACAATTCAAATAGTTCATGTATGAATTAAATTCTAAATTCTTCCAACGGGTTTTTGGTATCAATGTCTATCAGCACATAACACTTTCTTCTGTTTTACCGCGGTAACGAATAGTATCACATTATTACAGCCACCATAATACCTCAAGTCTCTATGAAGTCTGAACTTGTTCCTATATGTACAATAAGTCTGGGGGCCGAGAATAAAAATAACCACTTTTAAAACTGAATTACCAACGAAAATTTACAATGGTTACAATTTTATATACAAGAAAAATAGTGTTAGTAATAAAAATCCTTGGATTTTATCAAGAATCTCTAAATATATAGTAGAACCACCAGAACAGATGTAGCAGCAATATTCTAAGCATGGACGAATGATAGACTTTTAACTATATAAGAATATGTGTAAATAATATGCAATAAAAAGATGACGTGAAAACGCATCGTAATAATTGAAGATGCCTTTCATCAGCTAAGCAAAGTATTAAGAGATAAGAAATTGTCCATAGAAACAAAGAAAAGTTTGCTGAACTGCTATGCAATATCTAATCTCCAATATTGCAGTGAATGCTTGACAATCTCCTCATGCCTTTCATAAATTAATCAAAGTATTAAGAGATAGGAATATGTCGTTAGAAACAAAGAAAAGATTTCTGAACTGTTATGTAATATCTCATCTCTTATATGGCAGTAAATGATGGACAATCTCCTCATGCCTTTCATAAACTAAGCAAAGTATTAAGAGATAGGAAAATGTCGTTAGAAAAATATGGTAGTGAATGCTGGACAATCTCATGTCTTTCATAAAACTAAGAAAGAAGTGTGCTGAATTGCTTTGTAATACCTAATCTCCTATATGGCAGTAAATGATGGACAATCTCCTCATGTCTTTCATAAACTAAGCAAAGTATTAAGAGATAGGAAAATGTCTTTTGAAACAAAGAAAAGGGTGCTGAACTGCTATGTAATATCTAATCTCCTATATGGTAGTGAATGCTGGACAATCTCCTCATCTCTTTCATAAACTAAGCAAAGTATTAAGAGATAGGAAAATGTCGTTAGAAACAAAAGAAAAATTGTAATGCTAGAAATGCTTTAGAAACAAAAAAAAAGTGTGCTGAATAATACCTAATCTCCTATATGGCAGTAAATGATGGACAATCTCCTCATGCCTTTCATAAACTAAGCAAAGTATTAAGAGATAGAAAAATGTCAATTATTGGAAAATTCCTATATGGCAGTAAATGAATGGACAATCTCCTCATGTCTTTCATAAACTAGAAAGAGATAAAGAAAAGAAATTGCTTTGTAGTGTGTCTTTAGAAACAAGCAAAGAAAAGAGATTGCTTTGTAATACCTAATCTCCTATATGGCAGTAAATGATGGACAATCTCCTCATGTCTTTCATAAACTAAGCAAATATGTATTAAGAGATAAACCAAGGAAAATGTCTTTTTGAAACAAAGAAAAGAGTGCTGAACTGCTATGTAATATCTAATCTCCTATATGGTAGTGAATGCTGGACAATCTCCTCATGCCTTTCATAAACTAAGCAAAGTATTAAGATATGTAAGATGTGGGTTGTACTTGTGAGTACAATTTTTTGTATTTCTTTAATGCATGAGCTCCGAGAAATCCCTTCAATGAGTTTATATGGACAATCTCCTCATGTCTTTACTAAACTAAGCAAAGAAAAGATAGGAAAATGTCGTTAGAAAACAAAGAATCTGTTCCAATCAGTCCACGGGCTCCAACTCATGTGGCACATTTTTTGAGGTTTCCATTTCAATGTCAGTGTACTTTGATAGTTTTTTGAAGATCTTCAAAGATACATAGCAGTCTGCAGGGACTGTCAGGTCAATAAGAAGGCATATTTTGTCTTTGCAGTCTCTAATCCCGATGTCTTTGCGATTAGCTTTGAGTGTGTGTAATGTAAAGCCCCATAAAATTATTATAGGTCCTACCTCCGTAACTCAGTCTGATTGGTATTCATACCAATTTCTTGCAGTTGTCTTTCCGTAAAAGTTGCAGATATTGGCTCACTTTGTCATGTCGAGTTTTATATTCAGTGGGTGCCAATACCACGCAGCCTGACACAGGATGGTCAATTGTTTCTGGATATTTATCACAGAATTTGCATTTTAGACTAACACAGTTTTTCAATATCTGTGCTTGGTAATTTCTATTTAGCAATCATTTGTCCTGTACAGCAAGAATAAAACCTTAGCTTTCATATTTTAACCCTGCACGACATAACCACTGATGGATACGGGTTTTGTAACGGGCAGAGTATTGACAGTGAAGAGGTTTATCTTGCCATTGTTTCTGTATCTGGTCGGCTGCATTTGCTTTTGCTTTCTTTTTTTTAAGCATTTTGCAGCTGCAGTCTCTGTATTATGCTTTACTTGCATTTCTTCAGCCAGCTGAAACTCCATTTTGAACTTGTTGGCTTCCTTCATTACTGGATAAACTTTCTTTTTCTTTCATGTTCTTTGGCATAGACCATCATCTAGTCTTCTGTAGTTTTCAGATATGTTTGAAGGACAATTTTGCAGTGTTGTAAAACGTTTCTAGTTGAACTAATCCTCTGCCTCTTTCGGTCAAGGCACATATAGACACTCAACATCAGCCTTCAGATGATGCGTGTGGTGACAAGTGAGAAGCTTTCATGTTTTGGAATTATTATTATTATTATTATTATTATTATTATTATTATTAGTTAGTCTATTCTCTTCTTGCTCTTTCTTTTTCTCCTCCTGCTGCATTTTCTTTGTCGTCATCTCTTTTCTTCTTTCTCTTCCTTCTTATTTCCTCTTCCTTCTTGTTGTCGCCTAAGTCGTAGAGGTGGTCCTCTTCTTCTCACACTTTCTTCTTCTTCTTCTTCTTCTTCTTCTTATTATTATTATTATTATTATTATTACTAACTTTCTTCTTTTTATTCATTCTTTTTTTCTTCTGAATCGCCGTTTTATTCTTCCTCTTCTTTTCCCTCCTAATTCTACATCTCATTTCTTTTGTGTTTGTCCTTCCTGTTCAATATTTCTGAAGCATCGTTCAATTCTTCAATTCATTCATTCATTCATTCATTCTTCTTCTTTTTCTTCTTCTTCTTTTTCTTCTTCTTCTTTTTCTTCTTCTTCTTCTTCTTCTTCTCTTTCGTCTTTTTCTTCTTTTCCTTCTTCGTCTTCTTTTTTCTTCTTCTTCTTCGCATTCTTCTTCTTCATCGCATTCTTCTTCTTCTTCGTCGTCCTTTTCTCATTCTCATTTTTTTCGCATTCTTCTTCTTCATCGCATTCTTCTTCTTATTATTATTATTCTTAACATTCTTCTTCTTCTTCGTCGTATTCTTCTTATTATTCTTCGCATTCTTCTTCCTCGCATTCTTCTTCGTCTTCTTATTCTCATTCTTCTTCTTCTTCGTCTTCTTATTCCCATTCTTCTTCTCTGCATTCTTCTTCGTCTTCTTCTTCTGAGCATTTTTCTTCTCATTCTTCTTCTTCGTCGTCGTCTTATTATTCTCATTCTTCTTCTTCTTCTTCTTCACATTCTTCCTTTTCGTATTCTTCTCAATTTCACTTTCAAATTTTTCCTTCATTTCTTCACTTTATATTTCATCGTTCTAAAAGCTTTTTACACATTTTCATTCTGAATCTATTAACGAGTTTCTTCCGCTTCATAATTTTTTCGCCTTCTCTCTATTTTTCTCATTTTGTTCGTATTCTTCTTCTTCTAATTCTTCTGCGTCTTTTCATTCTTCTACTTCTTTTCATTCTTCTTCTTCTGTTCATTCTCCTTCTTTTTATTCTTCTTCTTCATTTCTTTCTTCTTTTTCTTCTTCTTTTCCTTCTTGTTCTTCTTTTCATTCTTCTTCTTTTTATTCTTCTACTTCTTTTCCTTCTGGTTTTTCTTCTTCTTCTTTTTCTTCTTCTTCTTTTTCTTCTTCTTCTTCTTCTTCTTTTTATTCTTCTTATTTTCATTCTTCTTCTTCTGTCCATTCTTCTTCTTCTTTTCATTCTTCTTCTTTTCCATCTTCTTTTTCTTTTTATTCTTCTTTTTCTTCTTCTTTTCCTTCTTCTTCTTTTCCTTCTTCTTCTTTTCATACTTCTTCTTTTTCATACGTCTTCTTTTTCATACGTCTTCTTTTAATTCTTCTTCTTTTCATTCTCCTTCTTCTTCTTCTTCCTTTCCTTCTTCTTTTCATTCTTCTTCTTCTTTTCATTCTTCTTCTGTTCATTCTTCTTCTTCTTTTCCTTCTTCTTTTTCTTTTCATTCTTCTTCTTCTTTTCCTTCTTCTTTTCTTTCTTCTTCTTTTCATTCTTCTTCTTTTCATTCTTCTTCTATTTTCCTTCTACTTCTTTTCATTCTTATTCTTCTGTTCATTCTTCTTTTCCTTCTTCTTTTCATTCTTCTTCTTTTCATTCTTTTTCTTCTTCTGTTTCTTCTTCTTCTTTTAATTTTTCTACTTCTTTTCCTTCTTCTTCTTCTTTTCATTCTTCTTCTTCTTTTCATACTTCTTCTTTATCAATTATACATTGACGTGTTTCTTTAATTTTCTTCTTGTATATCTTCATCACTTCGTTCTTCTTTTTTCTTTTTCATATTTTCGCCTCATTTTCTCCCTCTTTTTTCTTATTTCCTTTTCTCTTTCGTTTTGTTTTTTTCTTCTTCGTTGTCTTCATTTTTACTTTTACTCATTTTTTTTTCTTTTTTTCAATTTCACTTTTACATTTTTCCTTCATTTTTTTTTTATACCTTCTTCACTTCATTCTTTTTTTTTTTTTTACTTTTTCCTCATTTTCTTCCCTATTTCTAGTTTCCGGCTCACTTTTCTTTTATTTCTTTTTTCTTCTTCCTCTTTTCCTTCTTCTCCACTTCTTCTCGTTTCGGACAACATGTATCGAACGCAATGCATTCCGTTTACGCCGTACTTATCCACGAACCCATTTCGCCGCAGGTCACACATTTGAAGATTTCGCCTCTTTTCGACTGTCAGGACGAATTCAATTCTTCATCATTCACGACGATTGGACATCGTTGACATCACAGCTCTTCACCTTATGGAGATTTCCCATTCAGTTACCACACGATTTGCGAAATTCAAACTTGGATTTGCAAATATGTTGAACCCATTGAATTAACTATTTTTATAAATAAACATTGGTGAGCGCTCTTCTTCTTCATGTGTCGAGTCGTTTAAAGCTCTCCTCCATTTCCTTTCCTTAGTATCTCTTAATAAATTTTCTCTTTTTATTGTCTCCCCTAAACCTGGTTCCGCCATCCATTTACTCAACCTCATTCTTCTCTATGAAGTGTCTCTTCAGGGCGAGAGGCGATCATGGCTCTCCACAATTTCCTATCTTTTGTAGTTCTTAATAACTTTTCTCTTTTTATTGTCTCCCCTAAACCTTGTTCCGCCATCCATTTACTCAAGCTCATTCTTTTATACGAAGTGTCTCTTCAGCGCGTAGGCGATCATGGCTCTCCACAATTTCCTGTCTTTTATAGTTCTTAATAAATTTTCTCTTTATGTTCTCTCCCCTAAACCTTGTTCCGCCATCCATTCACTCAAGGTCATTCTTTTATATAAAGTGTCTCTTCAGGGCGAGAGGCGATCATGGCTCTCCACAATTACCTATCTTTTGTAGTTCTTAATAACTTTTCTCTTTTTGTTGTCTCCCCTAAACCTTGTTCCGCCATCCATTCACTCAAGGTCATTCTTTTATATGAAGTGTCTCTTCAGGGCGTAGGCGATTATGGCTCTCCACAATTTCCTGTCCTTTGTAGGTTTTATTATATTTTATCTTTTTATTATCTCTCTTGAACATTTACTCGAGCTCATCCTTCTTTTATATGACGTATCCCATCAGGACGTAGACGATCATGGCTCTCCACAATTTCCTGTCCTTTGGAGATACTAAATTTTGTCTTTTTATTATCTCTCCTGAACATTGTTTTGCTATCCATTAACTCGAGTTCATCCTTCTTCTATGTGACGTGTTCCTTCAAGGCGTTGGCGATTATGGCTCTCCAAAATTTCCTATCCTTTCTATATCTTCATAAATTTTCTCTTTTTATTATCTTTCCTAAACCTTGTTCTGCCATTCATTTACTCAAGCTCCCTAAATATTTTATGCGTTGTTTCCCTGTGCCCCGGTTTACTGCAATCTGTCTTGTGAGTGTCAGATTTTCCAAACTCTCTTTCCTCGTGATGTGTCCTAGAATTTTCAACTCTCTTCCAGATGTTAAGTATAAGTATCTTTTTTGTCCTCATTTCCTCTGAAGCTTCGCCGTTGCTTACATGCTCGGCTCATTGTATCCTCAGCATCCTTCTGTAGCAAACACCTTAACATGAGCTATTTTTTGTATTTTCTTTAAAGTAAAAGATAACATTTCACGGTGGATGGACAGTTGTGTAGTAGACATTTGCGTCCCGGACAATTGCGTACCAGACAATTACGTCCCTATACAAATACGTCCCTATACAAATACGTCCCTGGATAATTGAATACCACTGATAATTTTTTAAAGTTACCATTTTCTTAAGAGGTGTTTATTATAGAAATTTGCACGCAAATACCTTTAATTACTACAAACAAATAGAAAGGTAGTTACCATAAATAAAATGAGAGAAAATTTTCTTTTTTTCAAGCAAGAGAAAATTAAGCTAGCAGTTTTAGTTCACTCCATCAGTGCGTACCACAAACATACAAATAGATTCTGGATTTTATAGATTATATTTTTATTTGGAACCCATGGCTAAGTTCCGAAAATCAAACACTGGTAGAAAAATATTTGTAGACAAGGAAAATTACAGCTACTGCTATTATAAGAAAAACGCCGATGAAACAAAGGCATAATGGCGATGTGTAGAGCTATCTTGGAACACTGTTAATCTGTCATTGCATTTTAAACAAAAATAAACTTTTAATTCTTTTTAATTTTATTCCTTTTTTTTCCTTCAACATGATAACTACCTATGCTTACCTCAAAATGTATGGTCATTTCCTTTAAAAACTTCAAAATATTATCAGAGGTAAAGAATTATCCAGAGACGCATTAGTCTAGGGACGCAAATGTCCAAAGACGCCATTGTCTGGTCCGCCATTGTACGGGGCGCAAATGTCCAGCAAGCAAATATCTTAAGACTAAATTTCAGTAACTATATTTATTTGCTTTTATTTTTAGTCTTTCTTCAGGCTCCTCTTACTACCAAAAATTTCGAATTTTGATTCCACTGTCCACAATACATTTTGCTAAATTCTGAATATTTTGTATGTGAAACAGCATATTTTTTTCACTCTTAACCCCTCAGTAGATCGCCTGAAATTGCCAAACGGATTGGAGATTTGATTCAGTTCAAGTGAATCAGGAAAAAATAAAATATCATTCGATTTTGCAAAGTCATGCTATACCATATTGTTTACTTATAACCGGAGAAAAAATCACCTTTCAATACGACAACGATCCAAAATTGTCTTATAAATTATGTCAAAATTACGTTGAATAAAAAAAAAAAATTAACAACATTTTGAAACTTATGACATTGCTGCCTCAATTGCCTGGCCTTTCTCCCATTGAATTAGGGCGGGGTAAATTGGATAGGAGAGTTCGAAGAGAATACCCAATGCGTGAGAGTGAGCTTTTTCTTTCTTTTTTTTTAAACTGTTGGAATGAATGCCAATAATATGCAAAGTAGTAAGTAAGGCAGGTGGTGGTTTTATTGACGAAAACAAAATATGATGCGGCTGTATGATAATTTTTCATAATTAAGTGCTTAATTTGTGTCAAAATAAAAGAAAATACACTGCACTTAGTGAACTTTTATCTTTTACTTTAAAATGTACAAAAATATCTCAATTTAATGTGTTTCCTAAAAAGAGGCAGGGTGGCCACGAACTTATATCAGTCAGTTATGTGCCATGCGTGATACACGCTTAGGCGATCATGTATCTTTCGATACATGACTGACGAGGCAGCTTTTTTCCCGCAGTAGGTTGCCATTTCTTTCAACGGTAGACCAGTTGCCGTCCAAGGTCTGTCTTGCTATTTAGCCATAGCTGGTGGGAGAAGAAGAGGATTTATACCTTTCCCAAGGGTATTAGCACGTAAGTGAATATAATGGATTCAACTGGAAAGTCAGTCAGTCAGTTATGTGTTTTTTCCCGCAGTATATTGCCATATCTTTCCACGGTAGACCAGTTGCCATCCAAGGCTATAGAACCCAGTCTGTCCTGCTATTTATCCATAGCTGGGGGGAGAAGATGATTCATACTTTCCCAATGGTATTACCACGTAAGTGAATGTAATCGATTTGACATAAGAACTCGGCTCTCCGATTCCTCAGTCCTAGACGCTATCTATTACTCCACCGTGTCTCCACCAGTTTCATATTTGGACAGTAATTCATCTTTTATACAAGTTTCATTAAAGTCGACTGCGATTAATTTTTTTATTCCATTTTCTTGTGTTCGTATAAGTGATTTCTTTTCTGGACATAAAGTGTTTAAAAACTGCCCAAATGTTCTATAAATCCGTGCGCTTTCGGCTATTCTACTTGGCATTTTTAAGGATCTTTTTGTTGAATTATTTTTAAATATGTATATGAGTACGGGAATGTTATCTTTTGTTTTCCAAACACGATCAGCACGCTGTAGCGTGTTCATAGTTAATATTATGGAACGTTGGCGTTTACGTATTCATTATTAATACTTCCATTGTTCTTATCCATTTTTGACATGTGGATGAGGTTATTATATTGGTATTTTCTATGAGTATGTTGCGGAAGGATTTTGGTAGGTTTCCGTGTATGTTTAAATCGGTTTTAATTGAGCTATGATCAGAGAGATGTAATGTGAGTCTTCTTCATAGGGATGTAGTTGTGAGTCTAATATAATTATTCGTGAATTTGCTTTGATCAGGAACACAGTCTCTTAAAGATCATGTAAATTCATAAACAATTTTGGTCCTCTGTAATTAAACTTGTATATATATATATATATATATATATATATATATATATATGTGTGTGTGTGTGTAATATATAATGATCTTATAATGTTAATGACTTTATAACTCCATGGTAATAATATATTTCACGGGAACATATATTATTACCAATGAATTGCTAAAGTCTACGCTTTCGTTATTACATTTGCGTTGTTCTTACATTGATTTCTCTCTGCCTCGTCGGATTTAAATGGTCTTTGGAATTACCATTATTAAGTATAAAATAATACACACACACACACACACACACACATATATATATATATATATATATATATAGATAGATAGATATTGATAATATTAGTAGTCAATATATATATATATATATATATATATATATATATATATATATATATACCGGGTTCTAATGCTCTAGAGTCAGCGGCTTGGTGAGAGTAGTCGTGGCTCCAGGAGGCACAGTCCTATGGTTACAGAGAACTCAGTAAGAGTTCCACCACGGAATATGTGAGCGAGCGGTGCTATATTGAGTCTGATTTGTAATCCCTTCGTTTCGGAGGCCCATTGGAACAGTTGGTATGATGTTTGCTTGACAACCTAACTGTCAGGATTTCAATTTTCGGTAGTGGATGTGCACTGCTGATGAGTCCCAAATATAGGACGAAACGGCCGTCCAGTGCTTTCTGCATTCTGTGGATGTTTCTGTCAGACTTGATGAATTAATGAAAATATAATTATCAAATCCTCCTAATAATTAATATATATATATATATATATATATATATATATATATATATATATATATATATATATATATGAATTTCAAGAGGTTAGAATCCAGGTAGAACTAACTCAATGTCAGAGTAAAAAAAAAATTGAATTTGTAGGTCTGATGAATTGGATCGTTATTACGATTCCAATGTAATAAATTATAACCATGGAATATTAGTGTTTGAGCCTTTTATATAATACACACACACACACACACACACACACACACACACACACACACACACACACACACATATATATATATATATATATATATATATATATATATATCAAATGTGGATTAGAAACCGGCAGAATTAAAGAATACGGACGTATTATGTGCTAGCATTTATTCAATCGATTTAACTAATGCTAATCTAATATGAGAAGAACATAATTTATTACGTAGGAAATACTTAGAAGGAATACAAATATTGCTTAGAGCTACGAAACTTAAGAAGTTGTGGAGAGCCATGATCAACCTATCTAACACGTTTATGTAAATGGATAGTAAAACCGGGACTGAGAGGGATAGTAAAAGAACAAATATTACTTACAGCTACAAAGCATAGGAAGTTGTGAAGAGCCATGATCTCCAACGTTCTGAAGAGACGAGGCACTTACAAGAAGAAGTGTGTGATTAGCGCTCTTCATGATATTTCCCTTGCTGTATTCTAAGAAAAAGTGAATATTAGTTTGAATACACCATCATCAGTGGAAAATTTAGAAGGAAAGAACGAACATGGAAAGAAAGCAAGGAAGAAAGCAAGGGAAAGAAACGAACGACTAAGCAAAACAAAGAAAAAGCCTTTGAGAGATTCGCAGTCGGAAGTTTTCCACTTAATATTCCAGAAAACTTTTTCTATTTTTTAATATCATTTAAAAAAAAAAACTGAATATTTAAAATTTGAACATGTCAAAATTAATTGGTTTTATAAAAAAGAAATAAATAAAATAGCAGGAAAAAATAAAATAATCTCAAATTTTTCCAAAAGCATAAATCAATTGGCACATACAACAATTTAAATAAAACTTTGAAGTGCTGTTTAGAATTTAGAGAAATAATTTGAAGACATTTTAAATGTAATTTATAGAGCTTTTTTACCGCATATTCAATATTTCCTGGTCTCTCTTCTTTGCGTTGCTTTCTACATTCGCAAAATACTATATATATATATATATATATATATATATATATATATATATATATATATATACACACACACACACATATATATATATATATATATATATATATATATATATATATATATCGGCAGAATATCTTCATTCTAGCATGTTTGCTTGAATAATCTAATCTGGACATATGTCTATTTTTATTTTAAATCACTTGAATTCTTGGATCAAGTTCTTAATGTTGTTATTAAATTCATTAAGAAAGTCGCCGTAGTTTTGATTATTTCTTTTATTTTCCGAATTACTTTCAATCTTATCCAATATCATCTTCTGGGTTAAATTGCTAAGACAAAAAAAAAAAAAGGAAAAACAAAAGAATGTAATTGATAGATGCGGATTTTTTTCTAAATGCGCATGAAACTCGCCCATGTTATATCTATAAACACGTATGAACGATCTCCGTTAGAATGAATTTAATAATTAACTCTAAAGTTATTATGTTTTTAATAATCTTGGATGTGATTGAAAGTACTTGGGGAAATAAAAGAAATGAAAAAAAAAAACTACCTCGCCTTCCTTAAAATTGATCCTAGACATCGAGACAAATAAAATACTGTTGAAGCTTAAATAAGCATGGAATAATACAACACAAAATGTACGTTAACAAAATGTATTGAAACAAAGAATAGGTACACAATATTTACAGTTAGTTTGGGTATTCTTGGGAAGACTGTTCCTGCAAAATGGGTTGACTAAATCGCAGTCGGGCAGAGTCTCTGGATTCAATTTCTTAATCTCTACTATCTTCCCCGTCTTCCGGTACCAACCCATATTTATATGGTCGGTAGTCCGCTTATGTAAATTAGGTGTATCATACACAACAAATACAAATAGACATAATGTGTCCAGATTATTCAACAAATATGCTTGAATATATATATATATATATATATATATATATATATATATATATATAGTCGACTCTCCCGTCGAATTCGACGTATGACGGTCAGGCAGATCAGTTCCCAGGAAACCGACAGCCTGACAACAGCACATGAGATTTGTTTATAGTGGTGAAGGTTTCGTGCAAGACCAGCCACACTTTTTGAGGGGCCGAATTCAGAGACCTGGTGCACTAAGTGCCATAAGGTCCCCAAACGACCCTCCGCAGGTTTTGAATTCAGAGTTGTCTCTCTCCTAGACCGGTTGCCATCCAAGGCTATAGAACCCAGTCTGTCCTGCTATTTACTCATAGCTGGAGGGAGAAGAAGAGGATTCACACCTTTCCCAAGGGTATTAGTAATGGATTCGACTAGAATTCGAACTCGGCTCTCCGATTCCTCAATCCAAGCCGCTATCCATTACTCAACCGTGCCTATATATAATGAAATGGACAATATCCGACAATTATTTAAGATAGTTTTTATGTTTATACGTTCTTTTTATGGATAAAATATTTAAGTAAATGCTCTGTTCATAATAAACAGTATTAACTACATTTACCGGTCTGAATGTCCGAGAAAGTTTCACAGAAAATATTCGCCCTCGGACAGGAATCGAACATGTATCCTATACGAAACCGTCATAGAGCCTGACGTGCCTTAACCGATTGGGCCACAGAAGAGCGTTCGTGGAGAATTGTGTTTGAAAACAGTAAAATCGACCACATGCACATCCAAGCTTATAGCAACTGGTATCCCCAAGAGGTCTCCCATGTAGGTACTAACCAGGCCTTACATTGCTTAATTTCAGTGATTGTACGGGAAGTGCTGTTTCAACATGATGTAGCTGTAAGCCTCACATAACGAAAGAAGGAAGATTTTATGATTATGTCGTGTATCTTTAATGTCGACCATGAGCCAAAACACCAGATTTTTTTGGTGCGGGGTGAGGTTACTATTTTGAAAGAATGAGTAAAGAAAAATAGGTGAACTACAGAAAGCTCTCAAATATCTTAGCAATCCATTTACCATTTAAATTTACATACAACTTGTTCATTGAATCTTTGACAACTCACATGCTAAAACCTAAACTTGATAAAATTGCTATCAGTGGCGTGGCCAAAGAGTGAACTTTTTGATAAGTGACAATTTACTGAAAGCTGGTAGCCACCCCCAAGTGTGAGTAAGCTCAGTGTATCATAGAATCTTAAAAGTAAAGATGGAGATTGTTAACAGACTGAAAGAAATGTACAAAGGCATGGAATGAGTTGGCTTAGGGCTTGACACTAAATCATGGCCTTAAACTAAACAAAACAATGTCTATCTGATTAAAACTTGATACTCGAAGAAGGAGCCGAGTCGATGTATGCATAATTTAATCACATGCAAACTAATATATATATATATATATATATATATATATATATATATATATATATATATATATATAACAGTGAACATTGATGATTGCGTTTAGCATGAAAACAGCCTGTCGCCTCTGAGTGTTAACTTCAACGTTCACTTTTATATTTACATACGCTCTATCTCTGATATTGAGCATTTTTTATCCCATAAAATATAGCACACCTTAAAACTATATT
>CAHIKZ030005523.1:1155000-1180000 GCA_903632075.3 Acanthosepion pharaonis | reverse complement strand
ATTTTTTGACGAATTATTTTTTTTCTTCAGAGTTGGACCCGCAGAAATTCCATCGGTGTTAAAGTTTATCCAAATCTAATGCCACTGGTCTTTTTTATACTTTACCAGTATCTTCTCATTCTCTCCCTTATCCATTCAAATCTTTGTCGCCGGCTGTAATGAAAATTCGCTGCCTAGTTAGGTTTAATGTGCCTCTATTTAATATAACTGAAGACCATTTTGGTTAAGACGGCATTACTTATTTATCTCTATCTATAAAAGGCAGGATGTGCGCGTGTGTGCGCGTGTGTGTAACGAATGCACGGCCGCAATTTTCGACGGATTTGCACCAAAATTTACATGCACATGCTCCAAGTTAGCGGGAAGGCCAAGACCGACTTTGCATTTCCCAAATCCCATCGATAGTGGAAATAATCGATTTTTCATGCTTCTACGGCAGTCTTCATGTAGTTTGCGGCCATTTTCTACTGGCCAGAGTGAGAGCCAATAGCTGGCTGCCACGAATAGACAGGAAGATTCTATTGGCCAGCGTGATAGTCAACAGTTGACTGACACGAATGTTAACTAGCATGCTAGCATGTAAAAAAATCGATAGCTGCATTCGTCACAAGTGGGAAAAATTTAAATCTGCATGGCACTTTACTCCAATTGGTTCATTCACTTGGTTAAACCCAACGTTGATTCTGATTCAGCAGAACTGGGTTGGAGGTGAAAAAGTATTTGTTGTTAACATTCTTTTTTTCATTCGGTTTTTCCAGTTACGAGTCCTTTTTTTTTTTAAAGCTGATCGTTTTGTGTTCATTTTGTTTAGTTCTTTTTTCGTAAAAAAATTTATAGAGCTTAGAAAAAATTCGCAGTGTGAGATAGGCAAGAAATAAGGCATATAGCAACATTAGTGCTCAGATGAAATATATTCCTTGGTTCTGACAGGTCTATCATGGCTAGGATTTTTTATCACCTCACCCCCAACAAAATCAAGGCGATAATGCCACTAAGACTGGTAGTAGAAAAAAATGGTCGGATCCCTCTACGGATCCTGCAAGTACCTGACTCTTCTATTTCTATCTTTACAAAAGCCAGATCAGGCGTAAAATGGAGAACTGTTGCCATATTTTGGCGGCAGCTGTCTAATCCTCACTTTTCAGTTTTGACAGAGTTCAAAAGCGTCTCCGAGTCCTTGTGGGCAACGAATTATTTTCTACCCTCCAACGTCTCTCTCACAGACGGGATGTGGCAAGACTTTCGCTGCTCTACCGCTACTACCATGGAAAGTGCTCAGACGAACTTCATTCCTTGGTTCCACTTCACGGCTAGAACCCGGCATGCCACTTACATTGAAGCAAACCTCTCACATTCCCTCCATATTCCATGGGTGAAAAGTAAGTACCGCTCGAACAGCTTCTTGCTGCGAACCACTACACTGTAACCGACTACCAAGAGGAAGTTTCCCTGATCACTACAATCTTAACCTGTTCAGGTCTAGAGTTAACACTAATCGTTCATTATCAACCTACGTGTCATTATTCTATTCAATAATCTTCTTTACAGGACGGGGACACTAAAATCAAGCAGGTGCAGAAATTTGAATATCTGGGAAGTGTTTTGACAGAGGACAGTAAGTGTGACTCTGAGATCAGAAGACGTATTTGGATGGACAAAGACGCATTCCAAAAGCTATGCAGTGTATTACAAAACAGGATGATTTCTTTGGTAACAAAGAAAAGAGTACTGAGCTGCAACGTGACATCTGTCCTCCTTTACGGCAGCGAATGTTGGACGGTCTCCTCAAAGATGAAGTGACTCGAGGCAACGGAGGTATGGTTCTACAGAAGGATGCTAGGATATCAGGGACTGAGCGTGTGAGAAACGATGAGGTTTTGAAGAGGATGCAAACAAAGAGGAAACGACTCTGAAATCCGAAGATGTATTGGGATGGCCAAAGACGCATTCCAAACGATAAGCAGAGTATTACGAGACAGGAGGATTTCTTTGGAAACAAAGAAAAGAGTACTGAGCTGCTACCTGATATCTGTCCCCATTTACGGAAGCGAATGTTGGACGGTCTCATCAAAGATGAAGAGACTCCAGGCGGCGAAGGTAGGGTTCTACAGAAGGATGCTAAGGATATCATGGTCCGAGCGTGTGAGCAACGATGAGGTTTTGAAGAGGATGCAAACAAGGAGGAAACGACACTGAGAACCGAAGACGTATTGGAATGGCCAAAGACGCATTCCAAAACCTCGGCAGAGTATTACGGGACAGGGGGATTTCTTTGGTAACAAAGAAAAGAATACTGAGCTGCTACGTGACATCTGTCCTCATTTACGGAAGCGAATGTTGGGCGATCTTCTCAAACATGAAGAAGAGACTCGAACCAACGGAGGTATGGTTCTACAGAAGGATGCTGAGGATATCATGGATCTTGTTGATTACAGAGTCGAAGAGTTTGCTAATGATGCAGTGAGGTTGATGTGAGTAGTCACGCAGGATCACTTTGCCATTGTTTTCAAGAGTGAAGAAAAAAAGCAAAAGGCCTTGATAAAAAGTCAGATTCAAAACAGAGTAATTTCAGTCCGACTGAGTTACCTTTTTGTTCTGAATTTTCTGCTGATCTAATAAAAATTACCTAGAATTAAACTTGTTAATTTCAACTCCTGCAAAATGAAATTGCTCTCTATCAATCATATGAAAACCCCTTTCTGTTTCCACTAGCCTGGCTGATATTAACCTCCTTTAGAGTGACTCGTTGCAACTTGTCAGGCTAACATTTTCCGCTGATATGAATAAACAGCTAATCTAAAAAATGATCTAGTTTGTTGTTATCTGGGACAAGGAATGGCTTGTTAAATTTAATACCTCCTAAATGAAACTGCTGTGTCTTAATCGTCTGAGAGATCTACTGTTTACCTTCCATCAGCATGGCTGATACTAACCTCCAAGAGTGTGATTCGTTGCACAATCAAACATTAACGTTTTTTGCTGTCGTGAAGTGTAACTATTATATTGAATAAGTAGCGAATGAACGTAGGTTCATTGTGTCCTGCTAGACAATTCTTTCTCCAGAATCTATCTGGTATATTTATAAGTCTATGCTTTGAATATTGCTGCTATATATGGTCTAGTGCTCCTGCTATCCATATAGAGACTCTTGAAAAAGTCCAAAGAGGAATCTGCAATGATTTTGGTCCGGACCTGGCATCTTGCATCAGTCACTTTTCAATCTTGAATCTGGATTATAAATGTTGTAACCTTGGAAGGGTTATTGAATCAGGAATAACCAAAACGGGGGTTGGAAATGAAATGGTAATCTTTATAACATCAACAAAATACAATACTCACCAGCGGCATGAAGTAGGTAAACCACTACAAGTGGTGGACTACTTAGACAGCATATTACCCCCCACACACACATACAATAGTGTCCAAACGTATGTATGAGGATTGGGATATACCCATTAGTGTTCATAGGTACGGTATTTAATACTTTCCTGCTACTATAATATAGCTGCCCTGTGCTGTTTCCATAAATATTTTCATGGTAATTGTTGTGTTGAGTGTTCTTCCTGTCGTGGCATCTCGGCTTCAGTATATGATAAGAAAATTTTCTCCATCAAAGCATTTTACAGCGTTCGAAAAATGTCATGTGTTGGTGAATATGGCGGTTGGAACAGAACAGAGACATAGCGTGTTACAAATATTTTTCTATGTTATTTTCTCTATATACAATCTTACGACATTTTTCTTTTAATCCACTGTATACGCTTGCCATTACTTTAGAAAACATTTGCGCACTCTAAATTTATTTTTAATTGCCACATCTGATTTATCGTCCATATCGGCATTACTGTTGGTTCTGTTGTCAAGACTGAATACACGATCAAAAGAGATCGAGGCTGGTACTAAAAAAAAAAAAAAATATACAACACATATCAATTCGGCATTGAATTTCATTCGAAGAGAGCCCCTTCTGAAGCCGCACACCTTTTTCCAGCGCCGTTTCCATAGGTGGAAGTATTCCTGGAACAACCTTTTCGTGGTTGGGATAGCGAGCAGTCACCTCGTCGCATTCTCTTGGGTTGCCTCGACGTCTTGAATTTGTTTTTCCTTTCAAGTGGGATGTAAACAAGTTGCAACTGCGAGATCTTGGTAATATGGTAGGTATCAGACCTGGGGAATGTTGTGCTTTTCCCAAAACAACGGCGTTGTCAGAGTGGAATTGTCACTCACCGGGCTCATGCAATTCTGTGGTCCTGTTTCTTTAGGTAAAATAATTATGGACTCGTATGTATCTCGTATTCTTTACATCCTGTTATCTTCTTTGTTAAGCATCGTGACCTGGCGGTGACGATATATTTAACGGAAAGGCACAGAGCGCTGAGGTTAGTAAAACTGAAAGGGATTTTTAACAAATCTCATGAGGTCAAATGTGATTTCGGATGGCCATTTAAGGTTCTGGAGGTGATAATCTTGACGCCATGAATGTACCTTAGTTTAAGATAAAACTGTAAGTTCAGACTTATTTGGATTATAATGATTTTCCAAGCGTAGCTTAGATGTGGCACAAAGCCGAATGTGTGGGGCACCCAGTGAGGATTAAACTCGCTACTCAGCTGTAATGGTTCTAGCGAGACAAGTTTACACCACGTCGAGGTGCCTAATTATTTAGATTATATTCGTAAAGTCAAAAGACGAAAGAGAAGAGATGAGCAGAAGAATTACTACGGAAATATTTACAGAAAAGGCGGAGGGAATCTATGTCTTGAAAATAAAAAAATCCTTAACAAACATTTAGATAAATCAAATATATCTAATATATAATTAGTTATACATTAGGTAGCTCTTCAATACCATTTTAATATCTTTTTTTTTTTTAAATCTGAAGGTTTTTATTTGAAAAAAACTATATGGAACTATAAAAAAAAGAAGCTTGCGTTGTACTGTTTATCCGCCATTTTTTTTTTCATTCTAAAAGTGCTCTTGTAAAGGTAGTTATCGTTATTGTGGAGAGAAAACGCGTTTTTTTTTCTTTACGTGACCCTTGCTAAAGCAGTCATAATTCAGGCGGTTATGAGAGCAAAGACGTTGGAATAAATGGTCCACTTTCGCCGTGTTCTTTTCGAATGAAAAGAATTTATTTTGCCATTCTTTTATTGCTTCCTTGCCTTCTACGCCTTCCGCTTCGTATACCCTCCTCCCATCTACATTCACTTATTGTTTGCTTGGGAATAAATGACTTTATATATATATATATATATATATATATATATATATATATATATATATATATATGTGTGTGTGTGTGTGTGTGTATATATATATATATATATATATATATATATATATATATGTTCATGGATACGTTTTCGTCTCCTTTAAATTTATTGACTTCTTTTGTGCGGCCCTTCATTTCGCTTTTCTCTCGAATTTGCGGGCCGTGATTTTTATTACTATAAAGTAAATTACTTCATTCTTTGTATAAAGATTAATATTTCACTTTCACTTTCACTTTCAAAATATAACCTTTTTTTAAAGGAACCGTTTTCTTGAAAATTGATTTTCTCACGTCAACAATCATTATTTTTATTTTCTTCCATTACAACGACGACAAGCACGACAACAACAATAATAATAACGACTTATAATCATAATTCGTGTTAAATAAACAACGATAGATTTCTTAAAATCGACAGGACAGGACACAGCGGTATATGATGCAAATATCGCCCTGAAAAACGAATTGCATCTTAATAATAAAAATAATAATAATAATAATAGCAATAATAATAATAGCAATAATAATAATAATAATAATTATAGCAATAACAATAACAATAATAGCAATAATAATAATATTAATAATAATAATTATAGCAATAATAATAATAAGAGCAATAATAATAATAGCAATAATAATAATAAGATTAATAATAATAATAATTATAGCAATAATAATAATAATAGCAATAATAATAATAGTAGCAATAATAATAATATTAATAATAATTGTTATTAAAGACCACAAACAAAAAAAAAAGTGCCTTCTTATTGATATGGCAGTCCCTGCAGACTGCAAGGTATCTTTGAAGATATTAAAAAAGCTGTCAAAATACAAGGACCTTTAGTAGAAATCTCAAAAATGTTGCATCAAAACAACAATCCCTGTTGAACCAAGCCCTCAGATTGGTTGGAAAAAGATTCCAGTAGACTAATTAAAGGGATTCCTGGAAGTCCATGCCTTAAAAAGATACAAAAATTGTTCTGAAAAAGATGAAACGAAGGGCTTTATCTATGTAATCTTTTTTTTTTTTCAGTGGAAAGTGTCATGATGCCATCTCTAACCTTAGGTCTCTGGACGGGACCCGGAAAGAAATGTGTAAACGCCAGAAATCAAAGGACATAATAATAATAATAATAATAATAATAATAATAATAATTGTTATTAAAGACCACAAAAAAGTGCCTCCTTATTTATATGGCAGTCCCTGCTGACTGTAATGTATCTTTGAAGATATTCAAAAAGTTGTCAAAATACAAGGACCTTGAAATAGAAGGGCTTTATCTATGTATTTTTTTTTGTCAGTGGAAAGTGTCATGATGCTATCTCTAACCTTAGGTCCCCTTTCACTTTCGTTAGTTCACACGGCCGTTACGCCCTGCCAATACTTCATAAATAATGGACTATTCCGTTTTGAGCGCCTGGAAAGACAGAAGATATATCCAAGACTAAACTTAATTTCAGTGAAAATTAAATAAATAAATAAATAAATAAAGAAAGAAAGAAAGAAAGAAAGAAAGAAGGAAGTGTTTATCTTCATCTGCCAGTACCGTATAAATAATGGAATATTCTGTTTTAATCGCGCGAGTGGACAAAAGATTTATCAAAGATGCTACTTGGATTCAGTGACAAAATGAAAGGAAGAAGGGAAGTCAGAAGTGTTTAACGTCCGATTCAGTGAAATGGAAAAAAGATGTCAATTTCAAATCTTTTTATTTGTACCAAAATAACGACAGACATATTGTTATTCTAATATATTGTTAAAGTTAAGCTCAAATATTTAACCATGTGAAAGGTGCTTTTCTACGGAAGAAGAAGAAAAAAGAACAAGAAGAAAAAGAAGGAAAAGTCATCATTTAAAAAAAAAATCGATTCTCGATTATTAATGCTATTTAAATTAAAGCCAAAGCCAGGGAATATTTTTAGATTCTAAGAATTTATTTTTGATATAATACTGATATAATTCCTATAAATTATCCCATAACTGGAGGAGGAGATGTGGCTTCAAACTTTACAAAAGTATTTTAATATAAATGAATATAACAAACCCGACTGTAATTAGAACCCGGCTGAAAATTCAAGAATCCATTACAAACCTTCACATCCATGTTACAGCACCTGATATTCCCAAGTGATCAACCGTCTAGGTATTGACGTTGACTAACATCGGTGATAGATATGAACACAACACACACACACACACAAGACACACACACACACACACACACCCAGTATAACCCCTCTTCGACCGGGTCTTTCATTACTGGGATTTTTTTGCCGTTCAATTGGAGCAGTTTAAGTTTAAAGTCAGACCAAAAATCAATATCAGTAAAACAACTGGGTGCAACTGAGGCACATCCCCAAATGATGGTGGGGGTGGTGGTGGGGTAACAATTTGAAGGGGGGGCTCAAATTTTTGTGTTTTCAATCTTCTTTCAGCCTCGGCAGAGTTAAAAAAAAAAAAAAAACGTTCAGGTATGCTCTTCTGGAAAGCCGATGGCTACGTTGATCTTCGGACTCAGTGGCTATGATTGAAGCAACAGAGGCATTTTGAGACAGGCGAACTAAACTTTCTAAAAAAACGATTCGTTATCTCTTATTCGCATGGTGGACCTGGCTGCAGCGGCTTTGTGACCTAGGCAAGTTCTTTTCTTTGGTGGCATGTCTTAGGCAAGTAAAATTGTCAAATGGAATGGGTAGGTAAAGAGAACGCTGAAAAACTACAGGAATCACTAAGCTGGAATAACTTTAGGAAAGGCTGAAAAAATAAATGTTGAGTAATAAAAAAGCAAGCTTACTTATTATTATGATGAATGCAATGCAAAAACTGACAAGGCAATAGGAAAATATAAAATAGGAACGTCTATAAACGACAATGAAAGCAACGCCTTAAAACTTTAGTAGTAGGCATTATGCAACGTAAAAAGTAACGTAACCTGAGAAGATTGGTCTCGGCCAAGAAAAGGGGAAGGTGTAAGATGGGCGTACGTAAGTAGAAGCGGAATTAGGGAATTAAGCGGTAGCAATGAGCTTAGGACTGCGTAGACAATCAACGTGACACGGCGACATTTGATTGGACGTGTAAAGGGGCTCCGTCCAGCCAATGTGCAAATCTAACAGCTGTTGCGTTCCACAGGTCATGCGTATGCGCGTGCATCAGCGCGTGTGTCAGCGCGTGTGTCAGCGCGTGACACAGCGCGTGTTGCAGGATCACACGCGATGCACTAGCTAATTATCAAGGTCGGCACCAACGTGCGGAGGTGTGAATCAGGCAGATGCCTTCTAAATTGGAAGAAGTGTGAAAAAAATTATAGGAAATGTATTAGGCGATGAAAGAGACTATGAACAAACTTGGTAAATTTACACATAAAGTTGCAGAATGAGTGGGTTTATTCGTATGCAAGCAGAATGGTGCCTAAATGTTGATGTCTTTCACCTGTAAATCTTATTTTAGGTTCGTTACAATTTAGCGATGGTTTCACAGGAAAAATGATGCAAATAGAATGCAAAAAGTTATCTTGCTTGAGGCTTCATCCCCACCCACAATAAAAAAAAATGTTATTTTCATGCCTGTTGCCTCATACAGCCGCGTACTGATCACCCCTGCAGATACTACATGAGTGTCTCTTCATTGCGCATCTTTTGTGCTAGAGTTCAACTCTCTAAATTGATTGTACGCTGTTCTTTTTACAGACATTAAATTTTGCCTTTGGTTTTTGCGCAAAGTGCAAAAAAATCAGTAATTTCGATTTTTCAATTTCAAGGTTGTAATTTTTTTCAGCCAATTTGGACTCAAAAACGGCACTGAAGAATTATCTATCAGACAAAAAATAATTTCATGGAAATCGGATGAAAACTGATAAACAAAACAGCATCCAATAATGTCACAACACACACACACGCGCGCGCATTTTGAAATAGACACACACACACGCACACACACAGACACACACACACACATATATATTTATATATATATATATATAAATATGTCTGTTCATATCTATCTATCTATCTATGGCTTCACAACTCTATCTATCTATATCTATATATCTATATATAGAGATATAGAAAGATAGATAGATATTGATAGATAAATAGATAATGAACAGACTGAGAACCCCCCATCATATATATATATATATATATATAGAAATATAATGAACAGGTTGAGAACAAAAGCAGATAGATAGATAGATAGATAGATAGATAGATAATGAACCGACTGAAAAAAATAAGCAGATACACGGATAGACACATGGGCAGACAGACATAGAGATAGATATAGATATAGATAATTCATAGATAAAAAAACAAGAAATAGATAGATAGATAGATAGATAAAGATAGATAAATAATAGATGCATACATAGACAGAGAGATAGATAGATAACGGACTGAAATAGATAGACAGATAGACAGATAGATAGATAGATAGATAGATAGATAGATAGTGAGTTACATATAAACCTTAACGAAAATAAAATATTTAAAAAATAACTGGTTACTGAGATTCATACATGAATCCATATATGAACAGACTGACATGGATAGACAGAGATAGAAAATTAAAAAAGTTATCAAAAAAATCGGAATGTGAATCGTGAAAGTTAAATGCTTCATTCTTTCATTGTAAATCTTCAAGGTCGTAAATCGTAATGTTTTCAAAACGAATGGCTTACAAGAAAGCAAATAAAAAAGACCCGAATCCATTTTCCGATTGTTTCAATGGACACATTAAATATAAAATAATGAAGGCATCCATTTTGTTTGACTTTATTTCATTCGAAACTGCTTACAGGATTCAATAAATTATTTTAAAAAAAGTCCCCTCTCAAACGCTTGCAGGAGACACATTAGGAGAACAGAACAAGACAGAATTATCTCAAAAAAAAAAAAAAAAAAAGAACGAGAGACATGGCGACAAAATAATGGCGCAAAAGGAAGTCATCTCTATAATTGATATCAATAAATCGGTAATGTTAATCGTAAGGAGAGAAAGAGAAGGTTAATTATACGGAAGAAAAGCGGTTCAATAATCGAGGAAGAGGCGAATGTTGATAATCTGGATGTTGGCTAGAAGCTGAGTTAGTGGTGGAGCACGAAGATGACAGTCGTGGCAGTAAGTGACAGAAAACTGGGAACAATTCCGAAGAGATTAGAAAAAAAAAAGGTGGAAGAACTTGAATTCATTCAAGGGAATAGTCGGAGATAGGCAAGAATTTTACTGAAAACAGCTAAAATAATAATAATAATAATAATAGTTATAATTGTTATATACTTTAATTTCGACTTTCAATATATATATATATATATATATATATATATATATATACAAATGTAAAAGAAGAAAAGAATATAAAAAAGGCTCAATACAAGAGTAGAGCAATAGATATTTATTATAAACTGTTATATTGAAACATGCAAGTTACCATGACAAAGTGCATATTTGTTTCGATGTCTAATTGCACATCTCATCAGCTGGTTAACGTTGGTGGTGATTATAATATATATATATATATATATATATATATATATATATATATATATTCCTCTCTCCCACTCTATCACTATCAGTTACTCTCTATCCCCCCTCTCTCTCTCTCTATATATATATATATATATATATATATATATATATAAAATGTAAAATTCAGAGTTAAAGGAAAATATATCTGTAAAAGGACAATATGAATAAAGAGAAAAGGAAAACTTATCTTAGATGACGTGTTTCGTCCTCTGATGGATTTTATCAAGGCAAATGTAAGGATTTTATGTTGCAATAAGTATTTATTCACAGAACTAAAAACGCTGTTTACTTTTTGGAATTTTTAATTTTAAGAACCCCCATAAATAGACCGTAGGCTTCTTGAAAGTTCAGGTAAATTATGGAGGCCGCTAATGATGTCATTTAATGTCTAATAAACGAAAAATGAGTAAATTGTTATCTTTTGTTTGTTTACTTTTTAATCAGTTCACCCCAAGCAAGGCTATAATGACACTAAGGCATAAGAGGTTACTGGAAGTGAAAGAGACAGAGAAGACTTTAGAATGGACCGGAAACTCGATCCTAAACAAGAAACAAGGGATAGTCCTCTACTCCTGTTCAACTGGATGATAACTGCATCTACCCAATCCTACTGAGAAAAAATAAAGAGTAAATACAGTTTCAGAGTTTAAGCGAAGATATGAGAATTATAGAATTGAAGTAAATGTCAGAAAGAATCAGAAGCCCAAACAAGGAAACCTAGATTCCTGTTCAAGAGCATGAAGGAGGGGGGACCGTACGTTATTGTTGTTGCTGACCTTTATGGTGTTATTATTATTCATATTATATTTAGTTTGAGAAATTAATTCATGTATTATACAGCGCTGTTCGATAAAAGCGACTCACCTGATCTTTTTTACTAAAACTATTTTTTGTCTATTGTTTTGGGGGTTAAAATAATTTTAATCTTACTAATGTAAAGACCCCTTTCCTTACCACCTAGTAAAAAAGTTTATTCACCCTAAGGTATTCTATTGATAATTATAAATTTAGATATAAATGAAATTCAGGAAAAAAACTCTGTGCAAAAAAAGTGACTCAGATATCGCATTCTAATGATTAAACTGGTAAATTTAAAGAACTTTTGACAAAATATTGAAAACTATTTTACAAGACACTCAGAACAATATTCTAGAGAATTCTAGAACAGCTTAAATTAAATCTAGAGTATTCCAGAATATTCCACACAGCCTCATACAGTATAAAAACAGCTTGAAATAGCCACTCAAGTCACTAACCAGATGAAAAAGTACAAACACGCATCAGAACCACTTAAGGCATCTATTATTGCCCTCTCAAAAGCAGGCAAGTCTACGAGAGAAATTGCAGAAATTGCTATAACCTCGCAATCGTCTCTCGAGTGCTTAGGGCATATAATTATACCACTCCTGCTCCAAGGAAGGAAACAAGGGGACAAAAGAAAAAGATTGATGATAGAACTGGCAGGGTAATCAAGAGAGAAGTTGCGAAGAATAGGACTATAACAAGCCAAGAAATTGCAGCCAGTCTAAGCGAAGAGCAAGGTGTTAGTCTTGCCTCTTCAACAGTCCGTCAGAACAAGGTTACAAATCTTGTTAGAACAAGGCTACAAATATTGTACACGAAGGTTTAAGCCAACAAAGCCAAGAGACTAGAATGGGCTCACTATTACAAAAATTTCACCGTAGAAGACTGGAAGAATGTTCTCTTCTTCGATGAAATGAAAGTTGAGCTAAATTCAAAGGATAAGATGGGTCACTTTTATTGAACAGCACTGTATATTTTAAATAATTGAAGGTTTTGAATTTAAAACCGAGGTGCAGATATATATTTTGGTAAAAAGTGTAGTGTTCTTTAGATCGAAGAGGTGGCTGCATGATTAATAAATTTTATAAATTGTGTATAAAATCGTTTTTATGTTCATAGATACCGTTTTTGTGTATGTTTCTGAAAAATCTCATATAGTAAGAAACATCTGTGACAGTTTATTTTATATATGCCTGCTATATATTTATTTTTTAAGGATATTTTTGGTTCTAAATTTATATATATATATATATATATATATCGTTCCCTGTGAGATGACTTATTAAATAGGTCAATGTCTGGTCCTGAACCCCCCTCCTTTACTCTTAATAATCTTAATAAAAATAGATTTAAAGTTATTTCTATCTCTTCCTCCCCTCTCTAATTTCGACCATGTCTGTCATACACCTCCTCACCTTCTCTCTATTTCACCTTACACCAACTTAAAACTACCCATCAAAAATGCATAAAAACTATATGTAATGTCTACTGGTCTACCTGACAAAATGTATACATTTTAATCCGAAGTGTGTGAATTGGGTCCTAACCTCTCGCGTAAAACAATACAAACACCCTCAGATTATAATACATTTGCACCCAGACATATTTAGGCATATGCACAAACAAAAAAGTGACGACACAGGAAACATCTCCACGGCCCTTTGTAAAAAAACAACAACAAAAAACAAAAAACCGAACACATACATACATACAGAATTAAATGTGCATGTATTGTCCATACATATAGACAGCGATAAATACATGTACACACATCCTCATACATTGACCTAGACAATCTGATACCACAACCAAGAAATATTCAAGACTGAAAGTGTTATTAAACGAATGCTAACCACTTATTAAAATATAACTTATACGGGCAAATATACAAAGATAAAAATGGTTAAAAATACAAATATCTATAAAAAATATATATTTCAAACTTGATTATTTCATTTTGAATTTGCTACGTCCCAATCTGAAATTGTCTATTTCATTATGAACGTGATTAGTCCCAAAATTGCACTTGAAATGGTATAGATGGTGGCTACTGTCTTAACCTATTCAGGAAAATGGGTTTATCACGTCCAGTAGATGCTATCGCTCTTTTCAATATAGATGGAGGCTACCTTCCTAACCTTTTCAGGAAAATGGGTTTTTCAAGTCCAGTAGATGCTATCGTTCTTTCCAGTCTAGATGACGGCTACCTTTCTTTCAGGAAAATGGGTTTCCCAAGTCCAGTAGATATTATCGCACTTTCCAGTCTAGATGACGGCTACCTTTCTTTCAGGAAAATGGGTTTGTCAAGTCAAGTAGATGTTATCGCACTTTCCAGTCTAGATGAAGGCTACCTTTCTTTCAGGAAAATGGGTTTGTCAAGTCAAGTAGATGTTATCGCACTTTCCAGTCTAGACGAAGGCTACCTTTCTTTCAGGAAAATGGGTTTGTCAAGTCAAGTAGATGTTATCGCTCTTTCTAGTCTAGATGAAGGCTACCTTTCTTTCAGGAAAATGGGTTTCTCAAGTCCAGTAGATGTTATCGCTCTTTCCAGTATTGATGGCGGTTTTCTTTCTTAACCTTTTCTTTGACAGGAAAACGAAATCAGCTCTGCGATTTCTTATTCAGAGCCGATATCCATTGCAGCACGACGAAATGAGAGTGATAGCATAAAGACAAACATTGTTAAGAGATACAAATGGTAGGAAGTTGTGGAGAGCCATCATCATTTTGTAGAAGGGACCGTGCACATAGTTGTATCTTTGATATAATTATGTCAGGCTGTCTTCCTCTTGACACACCCACACGTGCTACGCTTGCAGTACGTTTTGTGCCCCTTCGACCCTAATGGGTTAAGGGACTCGTGTTTGCTAATTTTAATTGGCGTACTTTGTAAATCTGGAGGAAATAACCATCCAGGCGCTTTTACACATAAGGAGAAATAAATCCGTTTAAAAACGAGTTGTTATCATTTTAGACGTTCTGTCGACATTTTATTCGCTCGTTGTTTTAAATTGATACTTTTTATATTGATTTTTACTCTCTTGTTATCGTATCTTTTCTGTTCCGTTCCACTTGGTGTTTAATTCAAGTTGTTATTCTTCGCTCTTTTTGTTGTTGTTGTTGTTGTTCTTCTTCTTCTTCTTCTTCTTCTTCTTCTTCTTCTTCTCCTTCTCTTCTTCTTCTTCTTCTTCTTCTTCTTCTTCTTCATTACATTCGGTGTTTGATACAACTTCTTCGATTTCTTGTTGTTCTATTCTAACCGATTTGATTTTTGATCCAACTCAGATTTCTTCTTCATTTCATTCGGTGATTGATTCAATTCATTCTTCTACTTCCATTTCTTCTTAAATTCCTTTTACAATTTCTTTTTCTTTTTCTTCTATTTTAATCGATTTGGTGGTTGATTCGCCATCTCCTTCTTCATTCCATTCTGTGTTTGATTCAACTCTTTATTATTCTTCTTAGTGTTGTTATTGTTGTTCTTCTTCTCCACCCCCTCCTTCTTTTTCTTCTTCTTCTTCATATCCATTCCTTGATTCATTCAACATTCTTCAATTTCTATTCCAATCGATTTGGTGTTCGATTCAACTCATTCGTCTTCTTTTTACATTTCTTCTTCTTCTTCTTCTTCTTCTTCTTCTTCTTCTTCTTCTTCTTCTTTTTTTCTTTTTTCAGCATGTCACTTCTACTCCCCCACCTTATATTTTTATCTTCATCGAAAAAGAATCTTATTTGTCGGATCTATACAATATTTTCTTTTTCCGATTTCTCCTTTTTTGTTCTTGTCTTCTTTCTGTTTGTTTTTACGGACATGTCTCTTCAGCCTCCAATCTCCTCCTTCTTTATCTTAAATTTTATTTCTTTTTGAATCATTCTATCCAAATTTCTTTTCTCGATTGCATCCATCATTTCTTCTTCTTCAATTTCTTCTTTTTCTTTTTTCTTCCATTTTTTCTTCTTTTTCTTTTTCTTCTTCCATTTCTTCTTCTTTTTCAATTATTCGTCTTCTTCAATTTCTTCATTTTCTTTTTCTACTTAATCAATGTCTTCTTTTTTTTTTCTTTTTTCTATTTCTTCTTCTTCATCATCATCATCATGAAATTTGCCTTTTTATGTTATTCATCCTTGTCCATATTTTGTAGTCGTAATTCTTGGGACATTTTCCCTTTGTTGCCGAATCCATCACGACCGATTCATTCCAAAAAAAGCCCTGACATTCAACTACTCTATCCCTGACAAAACCACATCCTATTTATGTTTTTGAATAGCATTCCATTTCTTTTTCGTATAAATTGTCTTCCTGGCCCATTGCTTTTCATCAGTGAGGGAAAGTGAAGGTAATACAAAATCCTTAACACCCCAGAAGACTCATGGCGTTTTAACCATCATCCCTAGAAGACTGATGCTTTCAAATGTTTGTCGTTTTGGGCTCAATCATTTCTGCTGATATTTGTACATTTACTCTTCTAATCTCTTTACCATAACGATCACGTCATTTCAATCGATTCTTCTGCTTGATCACTTGTGGCTTTCAGCCTCACTTATTTGAATTAAACGCTGATGATATTCATTTGTTTCATTGTAAGCCCGTTTCACATTTGACTTTCTTTCCTCTATCTTCGAATTTTCTTCAGAGTTTCTCTTAGATCTTCTTCTTCTTCATCTTCTTCTTCTTCATCTTCTTCTTCTTCTTCTTGTTCCGACAGAAGGGTAAACTAAATGATTTAATGACTGATTTTACTTGTTATGATAGTTTTATTTTAGTCCTACACCAGTAAGCGTAGTTGTATTTAAAATTATAATAATTTCAAATAACTTCTCAGTTTCTCAAATATATGCCTCAATTTTTGACGAAGATCGAATTACATATTTGATTGATTTTGTTTATATTCATTTATTTTTGTTAACTAATACATCGCTTGGCAAAGGAGGGAATTATTTGCCATTTGCACAAGGAATGATTTCACTATGAAAATGCATTGCCAATAATTTTATTATGAAAATGCATTGCCAATGATTTTACTATGAAAATGTATTGCCAATGATTTTATTTTGAAAATGCATTGCCAATGATTTTATTATGAAAATGCATTGCCAATGAATTTTTTTATGAAAATGCATTGCCAATAATTTTACGATGGAAATGCTTTGCAAATGATTTTATTTTGAAAATGCATTGCCAATGATTTTATTATGAAAATGCATTGCCAATGATTTTACTTTGAAAAGTCATTGAAAATAAATTTCCTATGAAAATGCATTGCCAATGATTTTAGTAAAAAAATTCATTGCCAATGATTTTACTATGAAAATACATTGCACATGAATTTGCTATAAAATGCATTGTAAATGCATTTACTATAAAATTGCATTGCAAATGATTTTACTACAAAAATGCATTGCAAATGATTTTATTATGAAAATGCATTGCCAATGATTTTAGTAAAAAAAATTCATTGCCAATGATTTTACTATGAAAATACATTGCAAATCAATTTACTATAAAAATGCATTGTAAATGAATTTACCATGAAAATGCACTGCCAATGATTTTATTATGAAAATGCATTATAAACAATGCAGTCAATCTAGAAATATACTTAAATTCACTCGGTCAATGTACTAAGCATTAAAGATTGGAAAAACTACCATGAAAATATATTTATATAAAAGATCATGATAGTGCGATAGTGACTGAAGTCAAAATGCCAGGTCAGGACCAATAACATTGCAGATTATTCATTGAATTTCGTCAAGAATTTCGCGACATATTGCAGCATCATCAGACCAGATCAGCAATATTCAGTACAGGAAAGAATGATAGATTTATGAATAAGATAGATGAATTCTAAAGATAAAAATTGTCTGGCAGCCGACACAGTAAAAGAAATCTTCTTCGCAGTTGACCTGGCAATTGATCCAGTATAATCACTCTACCGGAAACCAAAAGACGCAATGAGATGTTCTCCTGAAGGTTAGCATCAGCCATGTTGATTGAAGCGTTAAAATCTATTTGGTATTTTACGGTACAAGGTCATATGGGGGAAATCATTCATTGACAGACTGAGATGCACCAGTCTTTCCAGGTGGAAATAATTTGCCTGCGTTGAGAATCAGCATTCGAAATCCTGACTTTTACATCAGCTTGGACGGCGACCTATTTTATGGGGGGTGGTATATCCCCGATAATACGCCAGTAAACAACCCTAAGTTATAGAGCTTCAGTGCTAAGCCCCGTCCGCTCAAACAAACTGATTGACAGCTTTTGAAGAGAAGGATTGACAAAACACTGTACATTTTAAATATATTTAATATGCAAATAGTGAAATAGAACTAAACTCAAAAGACGTGTTTAGGAGGTTAGTTTTACTTCTCAGCTAGATTTTCATTTTTTTAAAATCATTTCTCCCCGAGCAAAGCAATAAAGTCACTAAGATGTATGGGATTAATGAGTATTAACGAATATGAGAAAAAAATCACTAGAGAGAAAACAAAATATAAGAGAAAGTAACAATTGACGTTGTATTTAAACTTTTGAAGATCAAAGTTGACTCGGAAGCAAGAATTCGGAAGAGAGTTCCACAAGCAAGAAGTGCGAGAGACAAAACTGTTTTCATAGAGCTTAGCCATTTGTAAAAATGATGAAACTTTCCTGCCAATCTAGTACTGCGCTTAAATTATAAGGCTTTGTACAAACATTTTATTAGAAACGACTGTAATTTCAATAAACATCTAAAGGTGCACGTTCTGAAAGAAATAGAGTCTACCGACATGTCAACCCTTAAAACGCATGAGGATGGTTATGTAAGCAAATTATTAACTTCCGGCCTGGGCGAAATGAATAGAATAACAGGAAAGTTCCATGAGAGTTACACATAGATGTTTGATTAATTCCTCTTAGTAACTAATCAACTAACGAAAAATTTCAAGATGAATAAGATAGCCATCATATTAAACACGTTTCAGTTGTATAATTTCACTTTGGCGGCATTTCATTCGTTCATTACTAGGACAGCCATTTTTTATTACAAGACAAGCAACGTAAATTGAAACGAATGAATGGGTCGTGAATCTTATTAGCTCGGTATAGGATAATTTGTGCATGCCCATCTCTCCCATTTTTTCGGCCTTGTGCCACAATTACTGTATCCAGTCAGTAATAAATCGTAGACAAGCAACGTTTGTACAAAGACTTTTCATTTCTTGTAGATTTATATATTTCTATACTTGTAAAAAGATGTTTAAACATAACTTGAAGAAGTCAGACATTCTGTTGAAATATTGTCCTCATCTTTGTCGCCATATTTATTACAACGTTTCGGTCGTTGTACGCTCCGGCCTTCTTCAGGGAGTTGGAATGTCGAACTGAACCCTTTATTTCGCTCACTGGGGTAGACAATTCTAGTTCCACGTGCCACGTTTTAATGGTTGTCTGTTAGTTATCTCCTGTTAATTCAAGAACACATGGCACAATGGATATAGGCGTTAGTTAGATCCAGTGACAGGACCCAAAATGTGTGAGTTCAATACCTGGTTAAGGCAGTGGAGAACTTGGAGATGGGGAATTAACAGGAGATAACTGATAAGTGACATCCATTAGGCATGACACGTGGAACTAGAACAGTCTACCCCAGTGAGTGAAATAAAGCGTTCAGTTCGACATTCCAACCACCTGAAGAAGACCGGAGCGTACAACGACCGAAACATTGTAATAAATATGGCGACAAAGATGAGGACAATAGTCCGAATAATATAAATAGTGTACATAATACCTCATCTCAGAAATATAGACAGATACTCTTATTTTTTTATTACAAATTATAATAAATTATTTTGTTTGTGTTCATTAATCATGAAAAGTATATTGCCTATTTCATTCTTTTTGTGATCATCATAATTTAAGCGTGCCGGTGAAGTTTAATTATAAGTTCAAGTGTTCCATGAGATAAAAAAGTAGGTTAGAAAATATTAACATATTTAGACGCCTTTAACCTTTAACACTCCGCATTATTAATATTACTGCACATTCCACTGATTTTTTTTTCAATGTCTCTCAATGCAGTAAGCTTATTGTTAATTTCACTCAAAAGTGTTTTCTGTTGCCATAGCAGGATATGACGGCACAACTATGAAATTCAAACAAATTCAAATTCAAGAGTAACCTTCAGTTGCAGGGTTAACTTTCTGCACAGAAATATATATATATGAAGAGCGATGGATAAATTGTCGTCTAAATTACGCAAAAATGAAAATAACACTGACATTTCATTTTAACAGATATACTTACCAAAATTACACAAAAAATATCTTGAAATAATAAAGAGTGATGCCATTGGTCACGAGGGTGGCTGCTGGCAGACCTTATGTCTGGCAACAGGACTCTGCACCATGCCACACACGTAGGAGAACCCAGTAATGGCTGTCAGACAGTTTCTGCGACCACATTATCTTTTACATCTGGCCATCTAACATCCCAGACTATAACCCCTATCATTATCATGTCTGGGGCACAGTTGAGCAAGAGACCAACAAAATTCCTTGTAACACCAAAGATGAAGTGAAGGTAAGGATTATGGCAGTGTTCAACAAATTAAACAAGGAGACCTTCCAGAAGAGTTCCAGGAGATTCCGAAATCGTCTAGAGGACAATGTCGATTTTATTGAATAAATTTACTCCTTTGTATTTCAAGATTTTTTCTGTGTTATTTTGGTAAATATATCTGTTAAAATTAGATGTCAGTGTTATCTTCATTTTTGCGTAATTTAGGCGGCAATTTATTCATCGCACCCTGTATATCTGTTAAAATGTGATGGCAGTGTTATTTTCTTGTGTGCGTCATTTACACGACAATGTATCCATCGCATCCTGTACAGCCAATCAATTGTTAATATAAGAAGAAAAATCAAAACTCAAACAATTGTTGGACATCGTTTATATATTGTCTTTGGTGAAAGTTTTGTAGGGAGTTTAAGATAAACATTTTGTTGGGATATAATGCTGTTGGGAAAGATGCAACAATTTTAGCCAGTGGGCATTTTTTTCTTTCTTTTTATTCATTTGACAAATTATGAAAAATCTCTGGCAGTTTCCTTTATTCTCTTTCATTTTAAAGAAATATTATTTTCGACTTTGTTTATTTTTTTTCGTTAATGTCGTCCATTTTACTCATTGATTTAACTCAAACATTGTTTGTTTTCTTTTTTTTTTTTTTTACACTTTTCTAATTTAAATTTATATAACTATGCCCGCTCGTTCATTTTATCCGATGATTCCATAGCTCTGAATTCCCACTCCGAAGGCTTTTCTTAAGCACAACCCATTCATCTTTCGCTTAGGAAATCTACTTTCATCATCTCAGCCCCGCCTTTACGCAATCCCATCATCCTTCACGCGTACTTACCGCCCTTTATTTATCCCACTTGCTTTATCGTCTGATTCCTTCAAATAATACCATACTCATTTCAATGTAGCTTGTACTGAGAATCCTTCTTCACCATTACTCTCGACAGAGATCCCAATTATCGGAAGAGAATGAACGGAAAAAAGATGACAGCCAGCATCAAAAGATACAAGCAATGCAGAATCACAAATAAAACTTCATTGAAAAGGACGAGCTGTCAGTTGTTCGGCCAGGGCTTTTGTCTTATTGGTTAATTCTTCAAGAAAGCATCATTGCCGTTAGTAGATATCTATGAAAATGGCGAGATGGGGACATGCCTGCATATATATTCACAGGAGATATATATCACTAGTGTAACATGTATATTCAGACATATATGAGAAGAATGGGATAGATAGATAGATAGATAGATAGATAGATAGATAGATAGATAGATATGAAGAGATTGAAAGATATAGAGGGATAGGTAGATATGAACAAAATAGATTGAATAGATATATATATATATATATATATATATATATATATATATATATATATATATATATATAGAGAGAAAGAGAGAGAGAAAGAGAGAAGAGAGAGAGAGGGAGAGAGAGGGGAGAGAGAGAGGAGAGAGTGGGGAGAGAGAGATCAACAAACAGATATGAACCCAAGATAGATATATATGAACTAACAGATATGAACGAGAACGCGATAGATCTATCTATCTATCTATCTATCTATCTATCTATCTATCTATCTGCTGATTACTCTTTTCTCTTCCCACTCATTAGTAATGTTTCTCCTTCACTCAGTCGCGTCTTTCTGTTTTAGTGGCTTACTGCCTTTCTTGGGGTGAAATGGATTAAAAAAAATACATTAATTGATAAATAGATATGAGCAGACTGAGATAGATAGATAGATAGATAGATAGATAGATAGATAGATAGATAGATAGGATATTGTCCATTATTCTCTGTACGTAACAGTTCAGTACTTTTTTCTTTGTTTCTGCTGCTTCAAGTCTCTTCATCTGTGAGGAGATTGTCCAGCATTCATTGCCATATAGGAGAACTGATATTACATAACAGTTCAGTACTATCTCTTTTCTTCCCCCTCTCTCATATATATATATATATATATATATATATATATATATATATATATATATATATATATATATCGGTCCCGGCTTGAAGCGACCGGATGTCTAGCCACACTGAGGAGCTGTGATACAGCGAAATTGTCTGTCTGTGGATGATGGTATATATATATATATATATATATATATATATATATATATATATATATATATATATATATGTGCACAGTACTCAGTGGAATGTGCTCAATGTCAGTGACAGAGCTGACATATTCAGTTGTATGGATATGAGTCTGTTATCCTACGTTTCACGCTTTTTGCGATTATCGGACAAACTTGCGATCATTAGACAAGCTTGTCTGATGATCGCAAAAGCGTGAAAATTTAGAAACGCTATTGTATATTCATATGGTCAACGGAAAAATGATGTCAATTTCTTTATGGTTGAAGAAGAATATTGTTTGTATATTTGTTTTGACGGGTTCAGCGTTTTTCTTTTTTATTTCTTGATATATTTGTTCTGCACGTTTCCTTGGGAGAGTAGTGATTCTGTTAGGAAAGCTGATATTGGGGAAAAACCTGGGCGTGGATTAATATTGGGTAATATTATCCAAATGTTAATCAAGAATCAGGGTTAGCGTTACTAAATTCTTCTAGTTGCTAACGACATTTTGTTTGTTGTATATAGACACTTTGCTTCAATAAATTCATTTTTTTTTTTTGCCTTGAAAACGGACACATTGGACGAAACGCGTTGGATAAAAAAAATTGATAATACAAATAGATTCATCAATTCCAATATGTGCGGATCATATGATATATATATATATATATATATATATATATATATATATATATATATATACTGCGTGCCAAATTATTATTAACTTTTTCTAATATTTCAAAACCCTCTAATCAATTCACACTTTCACACAATGTTGGCAACACAGACCTGCGCAATCACTGAAATTTTCGTACTGATCTACGCAATGTAAACAAACTGACGCCGTATTTGTTATCAGCACGGTGATTTGAGAATGCCAAATTATTAGAAAAGTGTATGAATTTAGTGAAAAGATGGGCCGTAAAAGCAGTTTAAGTGATGCTGAAAAGAAAACTATCACCTTAGAACTCTCAAAAGGTAAATCTACCCTAGAAATAAGTTCACCGCCGACCCTACACAAGTACGCAAAAGGGCAAATAAAGGCAAGCCAAAGGTTATTTCACGTCGTCTCATGTCACAACTTAAACGAGAGGCCATGAAGGACCCAGGACTTACCAGTCAAGAGCTTTTCAGTCGCATTGGGGATCCTACTGTGTCTAAAAGTACTCGGTGTTGGTATCTGAGGGAAATAGCAACAACAGTCAAACCTGTATCGAAGCCTCCGTTGACGAGAAATCACATTCAAAATCGATTGAAATGGGCCGAGGACAATATGAAGATTGACTTCTCTAAAGTTTTGTTCACAGACAAAACTCGAGCAACACTTGATGGGCCAGATAAATGGTGCAAAGGCTGGGTAATGAACGGACAGAATCGCCATCAGCGTTTGAGACGCCAAGAAGGCGGTGGAGGCATAATGATCTGAGGTGGTATTATTGGAAAAACATTAGTGGGCCCATGGAGAGTACCAGATGGCGTCAAAATGACTGCTGATGCATACATAGCGTTTATGAAGGAGCATCTTGAACCGTGGATGAAAAGGCAAAGAGTTGCCTTCAGATGGGCCATTGTTTTATGCAAGATAATGCTCCCTCACATGCTGCTCACAAGACTACTGAATATTTGAAACAGTTAGGCTTCGATGGACCTCGAAAAATGAAGTGGCCAGCAAATTGTTCGGATTTGAACCCAATCGAAAACCTTTGGAGTATCATGAAGCGTAGACTGTACGCCAACGGGCGACAATTCAGGAACAACGCTGAGTTGTGTGAAGCAATTCTTGACATATCTCGCGGCATTACAGCAGATGACATCCTAAAATTAACAAATTCTATGGATCGTCGACTTCTTCAAGTAATTTCAAAACTGGGAAAGCACATTCCCTATTAATTTGTTTATAACTGTGCCTTTGTTTGTATCTGTTATTATTTGTTTGATTATCTTATTTATTAGCTTCTTTTGATAATAAACATTCACGTGCAACATTAATAAACGTCTTGTTTGCTCAATTCTGGGAATTTTACTAAACCTTTCTAAAAATTTGGTACTTTCAAGTCACCGTGCTGATAACAAATATGGTGCCAGTTTGTTTACATTGCACAGATCAGTACGAAAAACTCAGTGATTGTGCAGGTCAGGATTGCCAACGTTGTGTGAAAATTTTGTGTGAATTGATTGGACGGTTTTTGAAATAGAAAAAAAGTTATTACGATAATAATTTGGCACGCAGTGTATATATAAAAAGAAAGAAGTTGTAGTGGTTCCGACGTGAGAAAAGAGAAGAGAGGTGCCGCAAACGAGAATGTCTCATATCGAATTGTCGATGCTAAATAAATGAACCGGTTGAAAAGAGTTTGTCTTTGATGTATTACAAGTAGATATAATGGGTCGCCGTTCAAATTGTGGTCTTTCTTGTGGAGCACAGTAAAAAATAGTTTGAAAACCGCTGAGTTAGGCTATACCAATTCAGACAATGGACGACAGAAATTTAAAATTTAAATTTAACCGTCCCTGCAGCTTCACTGTTTTATTCGATGTTTACATATAAACGAGGTTTGTTTATATATTCGTTCCCTCCTCCTACGTATATGATTCTAGGAATAATGATGTTATTTCGCCTGAAGAAGTCCTTTTGAGGGACGAAACGCGTTCCACGGAATGTTTTCTGTTTTGTTATCCAGTTATCGACCTTTAGTAGATATGTTCTCAATGCTACTATAGATCTATAGATTGACTGATTTGT
>CAHIKZ030005523.1:1125000-1152500 GCA_903632075.3 Acanthosepion pharaonis | reverse complement strand
TTTGTCTTCTTAATATTGTATTTTTTCCTATCCTTTCTTTCTTTCTTTCTTTCTTTCTTTCTTTCTTTCTTTCTTTGTCTTCTTGATTTAGCTCTTTTATTATTTTATATCCTTTTATTCATATTTATTTATTTATTTATTTTGATCTCGTCCAAATATATAAATATGGATGCTGAGAATCGTAAATAGAAGGAGTAAAAAGTACCCCACTTTTGGCCTCCATTTTATCTTTGTTTTGTTCCCTTTCCTCGATCCAACCCTTTAAAGTGACAGGGTTTGCAGTTCTCTGCTAAACTTTTGGACGTTTTTCTTTTCGAGTTCTTTATCCCGCAGTATTTTCGCCAAGTAAATTGTTATCACTGCCCCAATTAAACTGTTGCGCTACCGTAACTAAAACTATTTATGTTTAGTTGTTTTGATGATATATACATTTTTACATGATGTACATTGAGGTTTTAAATTGTTTAGAATTTATCACTCTGCCAAATATTGTACATAGAAGATTTGTTTAGGATTTCTTAGAGTAAATGTGGTATTTGGTATCCGGTGGGTGAGATATTTTGGTGAAAGAAATAGTGTACTGTAGAGTCAGTAATTGCGGCTAGCTAGGTTAACAGTAAAACAAAGATCAGCATATCTCGATTCCATATTTTGTCCATGTGGCTTATTTTCCTTTTGTACAATAAATATTAGGACTAAACAAGTAGAGAGATAGACATCTAGCTTAACTATATATTTCAGCACGACTATGTTGACTCCAAGCGACGTACTCCTTCATTTTACTATTTTCATACAATCCAATAAAATAACGACATAACAAAGACATAACAGAATGATAGATAGATAGATAGATAGATAGATAGATAAGAACATACTTGAACAGATAGATAGATAGATAGATAGATAGATAGATAGATAGATAGATAAGAACACACTTGAATAGATAGAAGGATAGGAAAATACATAGATAGATCGATAGATATGCCCAGACTGACATAGATAGGTAGATAAATCAGAACATGCTTAAAGAGATAAATAGATAGATACGAACATACTTAGATAGATAGATAAACAGATAGATAGACGGAGAGATAAATAGATAGGTAGATAATGAACGGACATAGATAGATAGATAGATAGATAGATAGATAGATAGATAGATAACATAAATAGATAGATGGATAGATGAAAGATAGACAGATAAGAACATACTTAAATAAATAGATAGATATGAACGGACATAGATGGATAGATAGATAGATAGATAGATAGATAAGAACATAGTTAAATACATAGATGGAAGATAGATAAGAATATACTTAGATAGATAGGCAGAGAGATATGAACGGACATAGATAGATAGATAGACATTTATGTTTATAGCTTGATTGATGTATTGGTTTTGTTTATGAAATTCATACGAACGCCTGTCTATTCGAATTTGTATACAGTGTAACCCGGATATAAGAGAGTTGTCGGGACCGGAGGAGAAGTCTCTCATATCCGGGTTTTTCTTATATCCGGGTTTGGTCTATTTTGTTTAGGTAAGTAAGGCTCTAATTTGGGACCAGAGAAAATCTCTCTTATATCCGGGTTTCTCTTATACAGTGTAACCCAGATATAAGAGAGTTGTCTGGACCGGAGAAGAAGTCTCTTATATCCGGGTTTCTCTTATATCCGGGTTTGGTCTATTTTGTTTAGGTAAGTAAGGCTCTAATTTGGGACCAGAGAAAATCTCTCTTATATCCGGGTTTCTCTTATACAGTGTAACCCGGATATAAGAGAGTTGTCGGAACCGGAGGAGAAGTCTCTCATATCCGGGTTTCTCTTATATCCGAGTTTGGTCTATTTTGTTTAGGTAAGTAATGCTCTAATTTAGGACCAGAGAAAATCTCTCTTATATCCGGGTTTCTCTTATACAGTGTAACCCGGATATAAGAGAGTTGTCGGGACCGGAGGAGAAGTCTCTTATATCCGGGTTTCTCTTATATCCGGGTTTGGTCTATTTTGTTTAGGTAAGTAAGGCTCTAATTTGGGACCAGAGAAAATCTCTCTTATATCCGAGTTTCTCTTACAGCCGGGTCTCTTATATCCGGGTTACACTGTATTTACATCCCTTTGTATATATGGGATTTGGTAGGAATTGATAGAGTAAAGTTGGCATTATGTTGTCCGTGTATGGCAATATTGTGTAGTTGGGATATTTTGGTGGAAAGAACAATGTCCGAAGAAATGGATCAGTAATTCCTGGCACGATAAGTTATCGATAGGACAAGTGTTGACCAACCTCCCGCCATCGCAATTTTGCCCATGGGGCTTATTTGTACTTTTGTATAATAAATATCAGCACTAAACAAGTAGAGAGATAGAAATCTAGCTTACATACTTACTACCTACTTCAGCAAGACTATGTCAACTGCAAGTGACATACTACTTCTTGATTGTTTTGTTTTCATTCAATCCAATGAGAGTATATCAGTGGCGACGATAATTCAAATTCACGCTTAAATAAATTGTTTGTTCTCTCTAAACGGAAATAGATGTCGAAATTCAGACTTTACGGAAAACAAATTTGGTGGAGTTCGTGTTATATCCATTACGCGACGCGGAAGTCGATAAACTTGAAGGCCCTATGACATACGACTATTAGAGAAAAAAAAAAGATTCCTAGTTACGGACTACTTGTATGAACATGTACTATGGACGAATTGAAGGTATTTATTCAGAAACTATCACAACAAATGCAAAGGGAACGGATTGAATATCAAGAACAGATAAAAGCAATCCTGAAAAAGCAAGGAACATACAATTTCATTTTCGATGATCTAAGTCATTAAATCAATTAGTGAATTTAATTACGTCACAGAAGAAAACATTACTTTCCTATCGTACTTCAGAAGTTACGAGGCCATTTTCAGAAATAATACCAAGGATCGTTGGAGGAAAAGAATGCATATCTATTACGAAAATCGTGCTCCGCTGAAAATGAAAAAATATCTGATTTTCATTTTGCCAAATACTGCAGAAAAAGTGTCATTTACCGAAACTCTGTCTATATTATCGAAATCTTTGGAGAAAAGAATTCACTGTTTTATACACGCTAGCAGTACATGGACCTTACTAAGGACGAAAATGATGATTTTGTAGCATCTAAAGTCATGTAAAGTCAACTGAGAGTGAGAAATTTAAACTGTATGAATTATGCCCAGACAGATTTAAATGTATAATTTTTGTTGAAGGTCTGATGTCTGAAATATGCTCTCGAATTCTCAGAAAATTTGAACAGAATTCAAAGTTAACAATACAGAGTGCTACGGTAGAGTGACAAAAATTGTCAATTTAAGGCACGATAGAGTGAAAATTGAGCAAAAGTGCACGAGAGAAGTAAAAATGGTACAAAAAAGACAGTAGTACCCCCCCAAAAAAAAAAACATCAAGAATAAAAATATTGCCAAACTTAATCCATGGTATGTTTGGGATATGCTTAATCTCAGAAAGGACTGTTCATTCAAAATTAAACAAAATGTTTTAAGTTTGAAAAAAACAGGTCACAAACGAAGCTACTGCAAGTCAAGAAACAAAGGCAAAACATAAATTAACTTGCTGAATTAGTAATACCATTTAAAAATCTGGAAAATTCTTGACAGTACAAATGACTAACGCTACGGTGAGATTTCAATTGGACAATGGTAGTGATATTACAATTATTGATGAAGAAACTTGGAACAGAATTGACAAGCCAAACTTGATAAAAAAACTGATAAAGTTGTAAATGTCGGGCAAGAAATTAATTCTTCTTGCTAAAATCACGTGTAACATCGCCCTTGCGGGTAAATGTTTACGTATTAAAAAAAAAATTCCTACGCGAATTTACTAGGCGTCGATTGGCTAGAATTATTTGAACTGTGAAATTGGCCGATTAATTCATTCACCGGTTTATGAGAAAGAAAGATAATAAGATTTGTTCATGTGCAAATGGATTGAATCGCAGCCTCCTACCATATACACATCTCCTAGCAACTTAGCCAAATTAAATGGTGGTAAATTTCTTTCAAAAATTGACCTGCCTGAGGCATATCTTCAAATCGAAGGGCATGAGGAATTTTTTTGACTATTAATATGCATAAATATTATCCTTTGATGTAGAAGTAGACCACTGTATTTTCTAGGAAATAACGGAGATGTTATTGGCCGGACGAAACGAGGTTTTTGCATAGGAGATTTGCTTACTAAAATACAGCACGTAAAACTGATTCAGGAAGTATTTCAGAGGCTACATGCTTACGGTTTCAAGATCAGTGAACAGACATTTCAGTTCTTTCGAGACAAGATTAAATATTTAGGTCAGTTAATCGACGAAAAAGAAAGACGACCAGATCCCACTAGAGCAAGTTCCATAAAAGACATGCCTTCCCCGAGAAAAGATTAAATTTAGGTCAGATAATCGACGAAAAAGAAAGACGACCAGATCCCACTAGAGCAAGTTCCATTAAAGACATGCCTTCCCCGAGAAAAGATTAAATTTAGGTCAGATAATCGACGAAAAAGAAAGACGACCTGATCCCACTAGAGCAAGTTCCATTAAAGACATGCCTTCCCGAGAAAAAGATTAAATATTTAGGTCAGTTAATCGACGAAAAAGAAAGACGACCAGATCCCACTAGAGCAAGTTCCATTAAAGACATGCCTTCCCCGAGAAAAGATTAAATATTTAGGTCAGTTAATCGACGAAAAAGAAAGACGACCAGATCCCACTAGAGCAAGTTCCATTAAAGACATGCCTTCCCCGAGAAAAGATTAAATATTTAGGTCAGATAATTGAAGAAATAGAAAGACGACCAGATCCCGCTAGAACAAGTACCATTAAAGACATGGCTCCCCAGACAAATTTGGTGACCCTAGAATCATTTCTCGGATTAGCAAATATAATATTTATGTGCCAGGCGTGTAAATATTGCGGATAGCTCTGAATAATTTACTTAAGAAGGGTACGAAATGGAATTGGTCGATGGAAAATCAAATGCTTCTGAGGGAATTAAAAAAAAAGACTACTAACTTCAGAGATATCGCTGACACATTACAAACCGCACTGATAGGTAATAGTAGCATCGGACGCGAGTGAATACGGCATAGAGGAGGTGATAGGCTATAAATACGAAGGCTTTACAGTGAAAGAAGTCGCTCAAGCGTGAAGAAGTTTAACAAATACGGAATAATGCTAGAGTCAAATTGAAAATACAGCGCTTGCTATATTTTTTGCCGTAAAGAAATTTCACAGGATGATATTCGGTAGAAAATTCCTACTGCAAACAGATCACCGTCCATTATTAATTATTATTATTATTCTGTTCTAAGAAAGGAATCACCACGCATACTACAAACGGACTACAGCGTTGGCCTACGATTTTATTGAACTATGATTTCAAGATGGAATTTATATCGTCAAAAAAGTTGGGACACGATTGATATCGAAATGTAAAGAAGATATTGAAGATACTGTGAATGCTTCGCTGGTATCCGAAAACGAAATGAAAATCTTTGTGTGTAATACTATTACAAAATTTCTGGTCACGATAGAAGATGCCAAAATTCATTCTAAAAAGGATACGTTTATTCAAAATAACTATAAATGACGTTAAGTCGAAATCGAGTGAAACTAAAATTAAACCTGGTAACAGTAATAGAACATTTTCTATTTATGATGGGGTACTTTTGTCTGCGGATAAAATCGTAATTCCGTTTTCACTGCAAAAAGAGAAAAAAGGATTTTAAAAAAATTCCATGTAGGACATCCGTGAATAGCGTGGATGAAGACCTTGATGAGAGGCTATGTGCATTGGCTAAAGTTGTACAAAGATATACATTTAGTTTGGTCTTGTTTTGTTTTACGGCATATCAACACCTCAATGGATTATTTAATGGCGACAAGATTTTTAATGCTGATATTTTTATAATTTAACATAATATTATTTTTGGTTTTAAGTCAAGTTTGGCGTCTTTCTGAAGGATTTTCATCTTTACATCAAAAAACTGATTCGATCCTTTAGTTGTTTAGTTTGTTTTGTTGTACGGCATATCAACAGCTCAATGGGTTATTTAATGCCGACAAGATTTTTATTGCTGATTTTTTATAAATTAATATATTATTATTTTTGGTTTTAAGTCAAGTCTGACGCCTTTCTGAAGGATTTTCATCTTTACATCAAAAAACTGATTCCATCGTTTAGTTCTTTGAGTTTGTTTTGTTTTACGGCATATCAACACCTCAATGGGTTATTTAATGTCGACAAGATTTTTATTGCTGATTTTTATAAATTAATATAATATTATTTTTGGTTTGAAGTCAAGTCTGGCGCCTTTCTGAAGGATTTTCATCTTTACATCTGAAAAACTGATTCCATCCTTTAGTTGTTTAGTTTGTTTTGTTTTACGGCATATCAACACCTCAATGGGTTATTTAATGCCGACAAGAGTTTTATTGCTGATATTTTTATAATTTAACATAATATTATTTTTGGTTTTAAGTCAAGTCTGGCGCCTTTCTGAAGGATTTTCATCTTTACATCAGAAAAACTGATTCGACCCTTATTTGTTTAGTTTATTTTGTTTTACGGCATATCAACACCTCAATGGGTTATTTTAATGCCGACAAGATTTTTATTGCTTGTGGCTGGTAAAATTTTTTCCAAAAATATATTGCTGGTAAAATTCTTTCAAAAAATGTATTGCTGGTAATAATTTTTTCTTCAAAAGTTATTGCTGGTAATATTTTTTACAAAAACGTATTGTTGGTATTAAAACCTATTTTTACACTTTCATAGTGTTTTGACTCAAGTTTGTGGGTTCACCATTTATCCATAGCTGGGACCCTATCAGGTGCTACTACGCCTGGTCTGTGTAGACCTGGGAATACCAGCAATTGATAGGTGGTTCCACGCTTCTCAAAGCCTCCTGGTCAGAGGCCTTGCTGTTGGAAGTAATTCATCGTCTTACCCAGGACCCGGATGTAGTTTTACGTCTTACTCAGGACTCGGATGTAGTTTATATACAGTTAGAAAAAGTAATGGTTGTAATTCAGCAGCGAAATCATCGGCTATAAATTGTCAGGTATAGCCGAGCTCCGATAAACTGTAGATAAGTTTACATATGGACATTTCTTGACTACTAAACGGTTCATTTATTTTTAATCGACATTTTCACAAAATGGCACCAGATATTAATGTGTAAGCGACCATCTACCACAATACCAATTAAATTCTTGTTCGATCATTTTGTAAGGTACCAGTGTGTTATCCTATAATGAAACTCAATTTGCTTGTAGGGAGTTCAAAATCTTCTGCAGAAGCTACGAGATTGAACATTTGACAAAGTTGATTTATCATCCGAGGTCGTATGGTCAAGCTGAAAGGTTTGTTGGCACCTTGAAAAAGGTATTAAGAAAGCTAAAGTCTAGGGAACCGAAGAAAAGGCATTACAAAAAGTTTTGAACTTGTATCGAATGACGTCAAATGCAAACTTCACAGGGAAAATGTCATCTGCAGAGCTCATGTTTGCTTGAAAAGTTAGATCAATTTTTGACAAATTACTGCCAGGAAATAAGAAGAAATTTCGACAGTTTCAACCTACCAGATCATTTAAGATGAGCAATAAATTAATCTTTAAAAAGCTTTAAGACCTGAAAAAAAAATTGGAAGGAAGGAAAAATTATTCAGCGCCTTGCTAATATGATGTACATTGTCGAAAGTAGACAATTTCGTTTTAAGAGAAATATTAATCAATTGAGGTCTAGATATGTACAGAATAAGCAACCAGTACAATTTAATTTACCGATGGGTATACTTTACGAGACTTTTAAAGTACCTATTCCTAAAAACCTAAATTACAATACAACATCAGGTTAAGTGAAAACGTAAGCCGATTGAAAATGGGTTTCAAAAAGTATCGACTAAAGAAAGTGTATATCTAAAATGAAGGTGTTCTGTAGATGAAAACACCCCTCCAGAAGAGGACTTGGACTCGTCCAAATAAATAAATATGGATGCCGCGAATCGTCAGAGGAAGGGGTAAACAAGTAGAGAGTTAGAGATCTAGCATATCTGCTTACTGCCTATGCAAGACTGTCGACTGCAAGCGACATACTACTTCTTGATTGTGTTATCTTCATATAATGCAATGAAGACCTAACGGAATGAGAGGTAGATAGATAGATAGATAAGGACAGACCTGAATAGATAGATTGGTAAGAAAAGATTTGATGAGATAGACACATAGATAGATAAATAGATAAGAACAGATCTGATTAGATAGATAAATAGATAGACAGACAGACAGACAGATAGATAGATAGATAGATAGATAGATAAGAACAGACTTGAATAGATAGATAAAACAGACTTGAATAGAAAGATAGATAAAAACACACTTGAATAGATAGATAGATAGATAAAACAGACAGATAGATATATAAGAACAGACTTGAATAGATAGATAGATAGATAGATAGATAGATAGATAGATAGATAGATAGATAGATATGACTAGACTTAGATAGATAGATAGATAGATAGATATGAACAGGGGTTGTGGGGATGAACATACATTTCGGGATGAGCACTCGGACTCGTCCAAATAAATGAATACTGACGCCAAAAATCGCCGGAAGGAGTAAACAAGTAAAGATCTAGCTTAACTGCTTACTATTTCAGCAAAACTATTTGTATCATTTACTCAACTTCCGATCCTTCCTTCCTTCCATCCTTCTATCTATCTATCTATCTATCTATCTATCTATCTATCTATCTATCTATCTATCTATCTATCTTCACCTCAATTTTTTTCCTTCCTTTTTATGCCGATGCTTCCTTCTATCTATCTATCTATCTATCTATCTATCTTTTATATTCCTTCATTTTCTCTTCTTTAAATCCTTCCTTTCTTCCTTCTTTTCTTCTATCTATCTATCTATCTATCTATCTGCTATTTGCCCATACATGGGTGGGGGAGAAGAAGAGGATACATGCCTTTCCTAAGGGTATTAGCACGTAAGTGAATGTAATGGATTCGACTGGAATTCGAACTCTGTTCTCCGATTCTTCAATCCTGACCACTATCCATTAATCCACTGTGCCTGCACCCCTCCCCCTCTCTCTCTCTCTCTCTCTCTCTCTCTCTATATATATATATATATATATATATAAATTTCGAGCCTTTTTTCCCTTCTGCTGTATATTTCTTAAATTACATGAACCATGTTGTCATTTAGATCATTCTTTCATTTCTCTACCTTTAAGTTACATTTTCTCATTTTTCCGTATGTTTTGCTTAGGAACGGTTGGTTTATTCTTCTAACAATTATGGATAAAATATCAATGACGACTAGGCTATCTACCTTTGAGTGCAACAAGTCTAAAAAAATAAAACTCTGAATTATAAGTCATGGCGAAAATAAGCCACTTCCATATGTATCCCAAGAATTCATGGCAAATCCCAGATAATAAAGAAAAGGAATCTGTGGAGAAGGCATCGGGAAACCACTCCACTATCTTTCCCAATAAGTCAGGACAATTCTCAGATAATGAAGAAAAGGAATCTGTGGAGAAGGCAACAGTAAATCACTCCACTATCTTTCCCAAGAAGTCATGGCAATTCACAGATAATAAAGAAAAGGAATCTGTGGAGAAGGCATCGGGAAACCACTCCACTATCTTTCCCAATAAGTCAGGACAATTCTCAGATAATGAAGAAAAGGAATCTGTAGCGAAGGCAACAGTAAATCACTCCACTATCTTTCTCAAGAAGTCATGGCAATTCACAGATAATAAAGAAAAGGAATCTGTTGAGAAAGCAACGGGAAACTACTCCACTATCTTTCCCAAGAAGTCATGACCATTCACAGATAATAAAGAAAAGGAATATGTGGAGAAGGCAACGGGAAACCACTCCACTATCTTTCCCAAGAAGTCATGCCAAATTCACAGATAACATAGAAAAGAAATTATATGGCATTACAAAGAAATTCTCTTTTTCTTTGTTATATTTTTACTCTGTATTTTTGTTTATTTCTTTATTTGCGTTTCCTTTCCTTTCTTTTCTGTGAGGCTTTCTACTTTTCTTTTATCTTTTCAAACTTCATTCACTCTTTCCTTTTCTTTTTCTTTGTTGCCTTTCTTATTTTCCCAACGTTTTATTTCTTTTTCTACTTCATTCATTTGTTTTATTTCTCCTTCATTATTTTCTTTCCTATTTTTCAACCCACTTTTTTCTTTGTTCTCGTGCTACTTTTTTTGGTTGCTTTTCCTCATCTCTCTTTTATTCCTCTTTCTTTCTGTTTGCCCTTACCTCCTGTTCTTTTTATCTGTCTTCTTGCTTTTTAATCTCCCCCTTCAATCTTCATCTATACCATTTTGTTTTTTTTCTTTACCCCTTTCTTCTTGTCTCTAATTTCTCGTATAATTCTTCCCGTCTCTTAGCGTCTTTTCAGTCACCTTCACCATTCCTTCAATCTCTGACCTTTCCCAAACTTTTAATTTCTCGTCTCACATCTCGTTAATTCTCGTTTATGACATTTACTCGTTTCAAAATTATCTGTCTCTTTCTAGTCAATTTTTTTTCCATCGATATATTACAAATACTTTTTGTTTGTTTCCTTTCTTAATATTATTTTAGTGGCGGGTGATTTATATCGCATATCGAGATTTTAAACATTTAAATACTCACTAAGACGATGCTTCCTTGCCATTGTTTTGTGTGCGTTAATATTTTGTAATTTCAAATAAAATAGCTAGAACGGCTTTCGTTGCTGCTCGTTCATTTGAACTCTTCATATGTCAATTAAACCGATTTTGGAAATGAATCATACGCTTATTTCGTGTTGGTCACGCCAATACAGAGCGAACATCACAATTTAATATTCTGTTTCGTGGAAGCAGGGGAACGCAATTCATTTTTAAAACATCATTATCATATTTATGTGAAAACTTTATTAAAGTATAGATATTTGATAGCATTTTTATTTAAACTTAATTTTAAAGTCGGGTACAAGGATAAGCCCGAAATGCGATTTGCAGGTCGGAAAACTAGAATCAAGTAGACGTGGAAGTTTAAATATCTGCGAAGCGTCTTGACAGAGGACGGTATGTGTGACACTGAGCTCTGCAGACCTACTGAAATGGCCAAGAACGCATTCCAAAAGCTGGGCAGAGTATTGCAAGACAGGGGTATTTCTTTGGTAATGAAGAAAAGAATACCGAGCTGTTACATGATATCTGTCCTTCTTTACGGCAGCAAATATTGGACGATTTCCTCAAAGATGAAGAAGAAACTCTAGGCAGCGGAGATATAGTTCTACAGAAGGATGCTAAGGATATCATTGATCGAGCGTGTGAGCAACGATAGAGGTCTTAGAGAGGATGCAAACAAGGAGAAGGCTTATAATTAACATCAGGAAGAGACAGCTGCAGTTTCTGGGACACATAATGATGAAGGAGGGCCTGTAGAATCTGATATTCACGGGTCGACTAGAGGGGAAGAGAGACAAGGGAAGTCAGCACATGTTGTATCTGGCGAGTTTGAGATGACAAAACGTGGTCTGTGGGAGGAAGCAGAGGGAAGGAACTTGTTGAGAGCTGCAAGGGATAGAGGTGGGCTGGAGAGCCATGATCGCCTACGTCCTGAAAAAGACATAGCACATACAATGGAAGAAATACAGTTGGCTCAAATGCGGACGTTTTTGGTTTTCTGGAACATTTCCCACATAATATGTGCTATATTTAATCTAAAAGTAGAAAGTTTCAGGATTTTTGAACTTGTCTGACTTTTTCCTAAGTCCAAGTATTTTCTAAATATTTTTAGTTAATCAGGACAAAAATCTGCAATGTTATTAGTCCTGACCTGGCATCTCGGTTTCCTAAGTCCAAGTATTTTCTAAGTATTTTTAGTTAATCAAGACAAGAATCTGCGATGTCATTAGTCCTGACCTGGCATCTCGGCTTCAGGTACCTTCCCACCGCCGTAATGTAGCCCCCTGTACCTTTTCTACAAACTCTTTAATGTAATTGTTCTGATTCTTCTTTTAAGCGCATTACTAGATTGGCGGCAAGGTCTCATCATTTTATAGTTGAAATGGTTAGATGTAAACGCAAGTTCTATGCTAACAGTTTCTTTTCTTGCACTTCTTATCTGTGGAACTCTTTCGGCTTCTTTCTTTCCAGTCGAGTTAGATCTTTAAAAATTTTAAATCGTTATCTCCTGTCTTCTTAATTTCTGTTCTTTTATTGGCCTCTCTCCTTAATAATGTTTTTTCTTATATTCTTCCACGTTCCGTAAACCCCTGTGTGTTAGTAGCTTTTTCGCCTTGCCTGGGGTGAAATGATCAGAACAAATAAAAATTCGCACATTCTCCATGATTCAATTTACTCTTACTTCGATAGTAACGCTTATCAATAGGAAAAATTTAAAATGGCAGCCGATGTCCAAAATGACGCCACGTCCGTCGTTAATTTTAACGCCCCCCGAACCCAAAAAAAACTACACTTCGCTCCATTAATCATCTGAGAGACTTCCTCGCTGCCTTCCATCAGTATGGCTGATGCTAACCACCAGGAAAGTGACACGTTGCGCCTTATCAGTCTCACGTTCTCTGCTGATGAAGTGTAAAGCCTATATTGAATCCATTGCCATGGTGAAATCCCAAGAAATTCGGTTCACTATGTCGGGCGAGGCAGGTTTTCTCTCCAGAATCTATGTTATATATCTATAAGTCTACCATTCGTCCATGCTTAGAATATTGCTTTCACATATGATCCGGTGCCTTGAGCTACTTGATAAGATCCAAAGATGAATCAGCAATATTAATGGTACTGATCTGGCGGCTCGGCTTCAGTTACTCTCCCACCGACGTAAGGTTGCCTTTCTGTGCTATTTCTATAAGTACTTTCGCGGTAATTGTTTGAAAGAGCATTTCGCTGTGGTACCTAAAATTTTGAATTTAAGCGCTGCAGTAGAATGGCGTTGATACCTCCTTAATTTACAGTGGACCTGGATAGATATAGCTGTAAGTTCTATGCTAACTGTTTTGGGGCTCTCCCCATTTTACATAAGATGGACTCATCCAAAGTATACTTATACTGACAGAGAGAATACCTGCGGTTGAGTTACGTCGAGATACAGTCTTGACGTCTGTCGAACTCTTTGCTTTGCCAGAGAGGAACCCGGACGAAGCTTTGCCGAAGGGCAAGGTTTCGTTCGGGGAGGTAGACAGGCCCTGAACCCGTCTAGGTGGGTTCAAAGGGGATATTTTTGGCCGAGCCTCCGGGCTCGGAGAAACCCACTTTAAACTCGGCCTTGTGCTACATATATTCCTCGTGGGTGGGATATTAAATACCGAGTTACGTCGAGATACAGTCTCGACGTCTGTCGAACTCTCTGCTTTGTCAGAGAGGAATCCGGACGAAGCTTTGCCAAAGGGCAAAATGTCGTCCGGGGAGGTAGACAGTTCCCAAACCCACTTATGCGGGTTCAAAGGGGATATTTTTTAGCCGAGCCTACGGGCTCGGAGAAACCCATTTTAAACTCGGCCTTGTGCCACATAAATTCCTCGTGGGTGGAATATTAAACACTGAGATACGTCGAGATACAGTCTCTGACTGTGTGCGACGTCGTGGGTGGAATGTTAAATATCGAGATACATTGAGATACGTCGAGAGATACGGAGACAGACACAGCGTGTTCTCAGAGAGAGAGAGAGAGAGAGAGAGAGAGAGAGAGATGATTACGGTTTTATTTACAGAGACTTGTACATATACTTACTACTAACCCGCCTTCCTGGACTACTAATCTTCACTTCAAGCCTGTATTCTTACGTTTAATACACTTATTTTCTATCTCAATTACTGGTGTTGTTTATTTATTTGTGCAGGATTCCATTCACGGAATCCACATCAGTTTATTTTCTTGCACTTCTCGCTTGTTGAACTCCCTTCCGACACCATGCTTTCAAGCCAACCTTAATCTACAAAAGTTTAAATGCAACGTCAATCACTATCTACTGTCGTCCTGATGATTCTTTTCTCATTTTTTTCATCATTATTGTTTCTGTTCATAATTCTTCCCCATCCTGTAACCCACTTGTGTCTTAGGGGCTTTACTGCCTTCTTTCTTAGGGTGATTCTGACTTTAAAAAATGTGAATTATTAATGTTTAGATGATCACTTCAGGATAATTTTCCTTTTCAGTCTCTTTTTGTTAGGGAAATTATTTGAATGATGGTTAAAATGAAGTGACATATATGTTTAACTTGGCCCTAAAATACAAACTTTAAGTCAAAGGAACACCATTTACTCGCTAGATTTTGTCTACGTTTGGTTTCTAATAGGTGTACGGTTAGTGCAACTGATACCTGAATTGAAGTCAAAGAAAGGTTGTCGAATTTCGTGTTCGCCTGCTGAGTGCAATTTACAAAAATGATCTTGGAAAAGCAGAAAAGCTTCACGTCTTCTAACCAGGATTGAATCCCAAGGTAGACAGAGCTGCCTATCATTGAGTGTAAACAGTATAAAGATGAAGGAAAAAATCTTAATTAAAAACTGTGAAGACGGCAACAGGACTTCATTCCCGTATATTTCCCAAAAGTCATGACAATTCATATAAAGAAAAACATTTTCAGAGAAGGCAAAGAGAAACTATTTCACAGTTTTTCTTAAGGAGTAGCGGCAATTCACAGATAATAAAGAAAAGCACTCTCTTGCGAAGGTAACGGGGAACCACTCAACTATCTTTGCCTAGAAGTCATGGGAATTCACAGAGAATAAAGCAAAGGAAGGCGTTGAGAAGGCAATAGAAAACCACACTACTATCTTTTTCAAGAAGTCATGGCCATTCATAGATAGAAAAGGAAGAGAATCTTTGGAGAAGACAACGGGAAGCCACTCCACTATCTTTCCCAAGAAGTCATGGCAATTCATAAATAATAAAGAAAAGGAATCTGAGGAGAAGGCAACGGGAAACCACTCCAATATCTTTCCCAAGAAGTCATGGCAATTCACAGATAATAAAGAAATGGAATCTTTCGAGAAGGCAACTGGAAACCACTCCACTATCTTTCCCAAGAAGTCATGTCAATTCATAGATAATAAAGAAATGGAATCTTTGGCGAAGGCAACGGGAAACAACACCAATATATTTTCCAAGAAGTCATGGCAATTCACAGATTATAAATAAAAGGAATCTTTGGAGAAAGCAACGGGAAACCACTCCAATATCTTTCCCAAGAAATCATGGCAATTCATAGATAATAAAGAAATGGAAACTGGGGAGAAGACAACGGGAAACCATTCCACTATGTTTCCAAAGAAGTCATGGCCATTCACAGATAATAAGGAAAAGAAATCTGAGGAGAAGGCAACGGGAAACCACTCCACTATCTTTCCCAAGAATTCATGTCAATTCATAGATAATAAAGAAAAGGAATCTATGGAGAAGGCAATGGGAAACCACTCCACTATCTTTCCCAATAAGTCATGGCAATTCATAGATAATAAAGAAAAGAAATCTATGGAGAAAGCAATGGGAAACCACTCCACTATCTTTCACAAGAAGTCATGACAATTCATAGATAATAAAGAAAAGAAATCTATGGAGAATGCAATGGGAAACCACTTCACTATCTTTCCCAATAAGTCATGGCAATTCATAGATAATAAAGAAAAGAAATCTATGGAGAAAGCAATGGGAAAGCACTCCACTATCTTTCACAAGAAGTCATGACAATTCTTAGATAATAAAGAAAATGAATCTGTGGCGAAGGCAACGGGAAACAACTCTAATATCTTTTCCAAGAAGCCATGTCAATTCACAGATAATAAGGAAATGGAAACTATGGAGGTGGCAACGGTAAATCACTCCTTTAGCTTTCCCTAGAAGACATGGAAGGAAAAAAAATGGAACCTGTGGCAAAGGCACCAAACTTCTGTGGAGAGTGCTGATAGCCTATGGTTAGAAGTGATATGTCATTAAAAATGTTTTCTTGAATACAATGAACAAAAGATTTCTGTTAACCTTTGTCATGTTTCTACAGGTGTCGACTAAATACTTTCATGTCGCTTGTAAAATCGGAATGGAAATTGTGTGTGAAATAGTTAAATGGTAGAACTCGACATGTAGCCAACAACGTTTATATCATTTATGGTCACAAGTTTGAATTAAATATATGTTTATATATTATGGTAGTTGCATAGTAACCTGAATGAATGATAGTCACATTTTGGTTCAAATGTATTTTAACACGTGCGCTCCATGACTTGCACAGATTTTAGAGTGACTTCCCTTCCTTTGATGTGAAGTCTTCGTCCGATATCAAACGACTTTAAATCATAACAGTTTGTTCATTGTAAGCAAGAATAAGAATGTCTATTTCTAGCACAGGTATCCACTTAAAATAACGTTTGCTGTAATAAAAATTTGGGTATAAAAAAATCAATTCAATATATATATATATATATATATATATATATATATATATATATATATATATATATTCATACATACATATGTATGTATATATAAATAAAAAAAAAGAACAGTAAATTCGGAGCTTTTAGCTTCCATTTTGAAACATGGTTAGAACTGTGTAGCGAAAAACATATTTTAAATCAATTAATTTATAATATATGTATATATATATATATATATATATATATATATATATATATATATATATATTGTTGAAGCAAAAGTGGCAAAATATAAGGATAATGTATTAAGAGGATAATTAGACATGACAATTTTATTTACTCGTTATTTAATTGTCATATGTACTGTTCAAAATATCCTCCTCTTTTTTTCTACACAAATTTCACTTCTGTGTCTGCAGGATTCTTTAACAATTCGGAGAGTTTCCCCGACATTTTATTACATTTTGATTTCATTCTTCTTGAAGTTCCCCAGTATTTCTCGCGTATGATAAACAACTGATTTCAGAGGGAAACCTTAAAGCAAAATAAACCATCTGACTTCGTCAAAATTGTTTCTGCAAAATAAGGAAATATCAAAACAAATATGGTATTTAAAACATGATTAATCAAATTACCCCTATAGTGCACAACCTTTGCCTCTATGTTCGACTCTCCCGTCGTATTCGGCGTATGAAGGTCAAGCAGCTCAGTTCCTAGGAACCGACAGCCAGACACCAGCACATATGATTTTATTATAGTCGTGAAGGTTTTGTGCAGAACAATCCACTCTTTTTGAAGGGCCGAATACAAAGACATGGTGTACTATGTGCCACAAAGTCCCCCAAATAACCCTCCGCAGATTTTGAATTCATATTTTTCCTTCTCTTAGATCAGTTGCCATCGAAGGCTATCGAACCAAGTCTGTCCTGCTATTTTACCCATAGCTGGAGGGAGAAGAAGAGGACTAATAACTTTCCCAAAGGTATTAGAAAGTAAGCGAATGTAATGGAATTCGAACACTTCGATTCCTTAATCCAAGCCGCTATCCATTACTCCACCGTGTAATTAGGCAAGGATATATATATATATATATATATATATTTTAATTGATTTAAAATATGTTTTTTCCCTACACAGTTCTAACCATGTTTCAAAAATGGAAGCTGAAACCTCCGAATTTAATTTTGTAATTAAATTAAATACATTAGTTCCATTTCATCCTCAAGCGGATTTTGGAGTATTCCAAAATTAGAACTGTGTAGGGAAAAAAAAAACATTTTAAATCAAATAATTTATAATATTAATGCTCTATAAATTTACATTGAGCACTATTTTGTAAAAATAAAAATATCTATAAGAACACCGGATTATATATCTTACTGTTCTTTCTTTTTGAATGTTGAATAAAAACAATCCATATATATATATATATATATATATATATATATATATATATATATATATATATATATATATATATATGGATTGTTTTTTATTCCAACATATCTGAACATTATACTATTATTCTCTAGGCCCTCATCGTTTTGCGAAGTTCAACTCTCCGCGACCTAATTTGCTTATTGATCTGGTAATGTACATAATGATAGTATATATGCCATCAAACAACTCTAAGCAATTGCATACGACTCCAATAGAAAATTGTATACTTGCTATTAGGACAGTAGCATATGTCGGCATGAATACAGACGTCGTCTTCTCATACATTAGAAAACGTCTTTTAAGCTCCAAATCGACTGAATGCCTCGATCTGATAGAGGAAATTTATTCATCCACAAAATCATACCTCTCTAGTGGGGATCTCTAACATAGAAATATTTCAAAACTCATCCGGAGCACGACAAGGACGAAATGAGAGTCCCCGTCTATTTATAAGCTTTTTTTTTTATAGACTAGTCCCTGTGCGTTTTCAAACACAGATGAGATGAGCACTGAGCATTTAAGCATTCTATAAACATCCCCAAAGAATCTACGAATAGAAGACAACGATCTTCCTTTCCCTCCCAAGGCTAATGTACCGTTAATACCTGGACGGTATGTCGATGACAGAAATATCAATAGTTTGGATAGGAATGATCTTGAACAGAAAATCAGCATCCTCTTGCATGTGTTCCAAGATATAGAACTAAGACAAAATAAATGTTTCTGATACAGAGATTATAATATGGAATTGGAATGAAAGCAATGATTACAAATACACTGAATCCATCATAAAAAATTTAGTATGTGGAATTAGTAACTACTAAACACTTCAACTACCTCTGTGTAAAGATCAGCTATAACGAATGTAGTAGAGGAGATAAGGTAATTGAACATAGAATAGGCTGTGCTAGAAGCAATTTCAGCTTCATGTCTTCTTATGGATGCCTTACTTTGCGCCAATCAGAAACATTTAAACTGTTAGCTGTATACAACCATTTTCAAAAGTCAATGATTCAAAATGGCTTTAATCATAATATTACCTAATATTACCATGCCCTAATATTTCCATTACCATCATATTACCTATTATTAACATTACCCTCATAATATTACTTAATATTTCCATTACTATCATAATATTACCTAATATTACCATTACCGTCATAATATTACCTAATATTACCATTACCGTCATGATATTACCTAGTATTACCATTACCGTCATTATATTACCTAATATTACCATTACCCTCATAATTTTACCTACTATTACCATTACCGTCATAATATTACCTAATATTACCATTACCGTCATAATATTACCTAATATTACCATTACCCTCATAATATTACCTAATATTACCATTACCGTCATAATATTACCTAATATTATCATTACCATAATAATATAACCATCACCATCAGCAACATTTGTCTTTAGTTAATTTCTCGTACACCAGCAGCAGCAGCAGTGATTGACTGTAGCGGATATATGTAGAGTTTCAGCTGCCTTGTTCTTCTAAAAAAAATATTTGTTTTCTATCACGGCCCTAAAGAAGAGGCGCCCATCTCCCACTAGACATTAAGGCAGTTTCTCTTTTGTTTTCGGACTGTGTTGCCGACAAAAGGCGTACGTTTTCCACAATTACACTTATTTCTCATTTTACGCAATAAATATTTAATAAAATTTCAATGTTTGGTGTAGTTGCTGCAATTTTATGCCGCTTTCTTAAAACAAATTCCGAGACAATATTATTAAGATTATTGTAAGATTATTGTAATTAAGATTAAGATTATTGTAAGATTATTGTAAAGATAGGTTATGTCAAAGATATCAGGTGTAAAAGCTTTGTTGAAAATATGAAAAAAACGTGAAGAATTTTACAAAAAGGAAAAGGAAAAAGAAATGGCAAACAATATTTATAAACAGAAGAAAAAATGACGTTAGTTCTTCAGAATTTGAAAATTTAAGAACAGTCGAAAAGTACTTTTATGAAAGGAGGTTATTTAAAAACAGAATCTGGGGCGTAGATTTAGATTTTGATAAGATTAGATTGCGACACTTAGGAAATTTTTACGTCTAAGTAAATTACTTTCTCTTTTAATAACGGTGGCATTATTTAGATCAAAGTTATGGTTGAACTTATTTCTATGTACAACGAATGCATTTGAAAAATTGTTATAACATCCGTTTTGTTTTTATAGATACTTTTAAAAAAAAAATTCTTCTAGTTTCCTCGATATATTTTAGGGAACAGTCGTGAGAGTTTATTTAGAATTATTATTCTTGTGGATATGTTGATCCTGTTCATATCCATAATAGCTTTGGATATGAATGTAATTATACTGGTATTATTAAGATTAGACAAATTATTTTAGATAGATGTTACAAAGTTACTAGGTATGATACTGTCTGTTTTTGTCTAGTTTATTGTCATTGCTATTCTTGTTGTTTTTTATAAATAAAAATTATTTTGTAGTTGTATATTTTTTATGCTTTTCTCTTAGCTTTGTGGATGAAGTAATGAGCAGATTACTGTATAGTTTTTTATTAGTTATTAACTATTCGCATAAATCGTGGATTAAACAAAAAAGAAATTATGTCAAATGAAAATAACATACAAAGTCCCAAAGAATCTCACCATTTTTAAGGAATGGAAGTGGTTTAAAAATTGTATATAAGGCTTTTACAAATCCTTCTTTGTGTGTGGTTTGGCCAACAGCAATAATTTTTTTGACTATTCCTGTGTTTTCTTTCCAGTAACCTGGGCCATTTTTTTAATAAATGGCGGATAAGTTTTTCGACACAATATAGATTAGGTGAGTGAAAATTATGTCCGTCTTTGCGGGTTTTTTTTGTGATTAGGGTCCTTTATTATTTCCTCTTGGATATGCAGTTTCGTGACACTACAGTGGTCAGTTACGTGTCAAGATGCAAACAGTGCCGAACTCGTAAAGAGCCTCTCTTCCTCCCCTCGTTGCGAACCTACACAACGGCGGCAATGATGTGACCAGGCTCTAAACTAGAACATAATTTCTCGTAACTTCCTTTTCGCTTACGGTCCACATACATTGAAAACTTTGTTTCCAGTCACCCCAAGCAAGGCAATAATGCCACTAAGATGCAAGCGGCTACCGGAAAATAAAAACAATGTGAAAACTTTCGAAGGAACCGGAAACCCAATTCAAAACAGGGAAAAAGGGATAAGCCTCTAATCCTGTTCACACTAATCCCCCCTTTTTGAACAGGAGTAGAGGTTTATCCCTTTTTCCGTGTTTTAAATTGGGTTTCCGGTCCCCTTTAAAGTCTTCTAATTATGTATCTGCCTATATTTCTGAGATGAGGTATTATGTACATTATTTACATTATTCGGACTATTGTCTTCATCTCTGTCGTCACATGGCACAGTGGTTAAAGGCGTTGGTTAGATCCTGTGACAGAACCCAAAGAGTGTGAGTTCAATACCCGGTTAAGGCAGTGGAGAACTTGGAGAGGGGAATTAACAGGAGATAACTGATAACTGACATCCATTAAACATGGCACGTGGAACTAGAACAGTCTACTCCATTTAGCGAAATAAAGGGTTATGGTCGACATTCCAACCACCTAAAGAAGGCCAGAGTGTACAACGGCCGTAACGTTGTAATAAATATGGCGAAAAAGATGAGGACAATAGTCCGAATAATGTAAATAGTGTCTTCTAATTCTCTTTCACTGTCAGTAGCCCCTTGCGTCTTAGAGGCATTATTGCCTTTCGTGTGGTGAATTGATTAAATAAAATGTCAGCCTATGTATCTATGTATCATAGTGGCTCTATCACATTGCTTTGAGTGAAATGATTATAAAAGGAGGGTTTTTGAACATTAAAACTGGGGGTTACGTCATAAAAAATGTTGGGTTTTATGTTGAACATTTAAGATTATCTAATTTTTTATGGTTTATGTCAATTCTGTCACATGAAAACACACTTAGACGGTTCAATGTTCATGAGAACAATTCGTGCGCAACTGATCGTTAATAGATCCTTGAAGGTTTTGCATGATAGATACATTATATGGTAATGCTATTCAATGACTAATTCTTTGATTTCAACTTCGTCTTCATCCTCCTACACAGTTTTAAAGGAAACCTTTGAATGCAAGTGAATGGTTTTTGGTTCAAATACCTGCCACCCTTTTCAGGTTGCCGGTAATCAACTCTCTCGTCAGAAAAGCAGAACCAGGAAAACTTTTCATTTTTCTATTAGGTTGGTGCAAAAATAATGACGTAAGAATGTCGTTTTTAACGTAGAAAAGTACGTCAAAAACGACATTATTACGTCATTATTTTGCACCAACCTAATACTTTAAAAATATCTTTTAGATAAAGTGTTTTTTTTTTTCAAACTCTCTTTAAAAAAAATAAAGTTTTTAATCTTGTTTATAAAGGCATAAACTTTGCAGGAATTTATCTTATTCTAATTGTCTTTGTCCCTCTCTTCGTTCGTTAGAACACCATGTCAATCCCTCATAAATAATGGGTTAATCCGTTTTCACCGAGTGGAAAGATGAGAAGAAAATCTCGACTTGATTTCGCCGAAAAAAAAAGGAAGTAAGGAAACAAGAAAAAGAGAAAGAAGAGAAGATAGAAGCATTTAACGTTTCTTGCCAATATGTCATGAATAATGGACTATTCCGTTTTGATCGCGTGGAAAAAAAAAGGGTTAAAGACACTACATGGGAGAAAATGAATTAAAGAAAGGAAGAAATAAAGAAATACAGACGTGTTTAACGGCTGTTTCAATGAAATAAAAATGCTTTCAATTTCAGTTTTTTTCATTTGTAACCCCTTAGTTCTTAAAATAACAACCAGCATTCACATTTATGAATATTATTGCAATATTTTGTTAAAGTTGTTAAGCTTAAATATTAAACGGTGTCATGGGGGAATTTTTACGGATATTGTCGTAGAACTCACCATAAGCTTACTTTAACTTGAAAATTAAAATTCATCTGAATATTAAAATAAGAGAACCGTTACATATTCACGATTTAAAACTAGGTATTTTAATTTTTCAAATATTAAAAAAAAAATCTTTAAAGGTATATATATATTTACATGTTACATGTTCTCCAGTCTATAGTTATAGAAATCTCACCCCGAGGCGGTGTAATGGTTAGCAAGCTTGGCTCGCTGGAGCAATTACGACTGAGTAGTGAGTTCGATCCTCACTAGATGCCTCCTAATTTCGGCCTTGTGCCACATCTAAGCTACGTTTGGAAAATCGCTATAGTTATAGAAAGACCTTTAAGACGAGCTGAAGTGTACTTGCAATGTACAGGGTGCGCTGAAAGTCTTGTAACTCCTACATAATATAATTTTTCTTTTATTTCAGATAGCTGGCCCGAGCTCCTAAAGTTTGGAAGAGAGAGCGCGTGATAAGATTTTCGGACCACCCTGTAGTAGTAATTTTTATGTTTTGAAGACGCCATTTTGTTTTTTGTTTTCTTCAGACATTTTTTTTTTTTTACTTTTAGACTTAAATATCCTTCTGTTTCCCCCTATTGGCTATGATTTCCTTCTCCTTTTTCGCGACTATATTCCACCCATGCGCATTTCTCTTTTGGACATGCGATTCTATTTTCTACTTCCGTTTATTTTCCTAAGCAGTCATGGTTTTGAAATAGGAGATAAAGAGAAAAGAGGAGGGTAAGCAAAGAACCGGAAGTAAATAGAAAAATGAAAGAAAACGGAAAAAAAATGATTGGACAATAGTTAAAATGTGTGTGAGGGAATCAATGACATGGAATCACTAAAGATGAAATGAGTAAAAGAGAGGATGAAGAAATAAAGAGAATTCGTATTTAAAACAAAAAATGTAATAAATCTACAAGAGTTCGAAATAGAACAAATATTAATGGTAATGGTAAAATTAGCCATTTCCATAAAGAACACATTTGTCGGGTTAACCCCTCTTACTTTCACAAAGTGCTCCTAGGGAACGCTCTCCACACTATAAATACTCTGCGATAATTTTTTGTAGTTTCTTCTTACGTTACCCACCTACTCATCAACATGTAAGTTTCTCTCGGAGAACGCGCTTCAACGTCACATAGTTTGAACCAAAACGGTTTTCACATTCTTTTATTACACATAATATACGTTTATTGTTAATACATATTCATTTGTTTGTATATATATATTTATTTATATATATATATATATATATATATATATATATATATAATTATTTATTTAAAAATATGATTCCAAATCGCTACATAAGAGGTCTCATGTTTGAAAACTAGAGCCGAAAACTTCAATATAATCCTTTAAATTAAATTGAGTTGAAAGTAAAATGGGCTCCGTTCCATCCTCAAGCGAAATTTTTGTTGGAATAACGTATATCTGAAATTTACTTGTTTTAAAATTGAAATCAAAATCCCCACCCCCCACCTTTCCCCGACTTGACACCTTGAAAGTATCTCTATACCGCTACTCAATATAAACACCCTACACTCGCCTACCCAATTTAGACAATTCACCATAGCTGTTACCATGGGGATTTTGATTTCAATTTTAAAACAAGTAAATTTCAGATATACGTTATTCCAACAAAAATTTCGCTTGAGGATGGAACGGAGCCCATTTTACTTTCAACTCAATTTAATTTAAAGGATTATATTGAAGTTTTCGGCTCTAGTTTTGAAACATGAGACCTCTTATGTAGCGATTTGGTATCATATTTTTAAATAGATAATTATATTTATGCTCTATTTTTGTATCGAGCACTATTTTTTAAAAATAATAACTAAAATACTAAGGGACTTTGGATTATTTCCCTAACCAGTTCCTTCCTATTTTCTATATATTTTCACACACACACACACACACACACACACACACACACACACACACACACACACACACATATATATATATATATATATTCATGAATTATTCATACAAAAACAAATACAAAGGTTAATGATTTAATTGGCGAGAAATTCATCGTCGCAAACAATTTAAATAATATACAAAAACCCCCGAACCTGTTATGAATGAAAAGATCCTTGTTTTTATAAATTTCTGTTGCATTAGTTCTTATTTTTACAAGCTTTCGTCTGTTCCTACAGACATCTTCAGGTATGGAATAGATGTTGTTCTTGTTTTTTCTCCCAGTAATAAGAGGACAACGAAAATATATGTATTGTTGTATCCGAAAAATGCTATTAGAAATGAGTTATTGTTTTTGGAGCGTGCAATAGCAACGCTGAGTTTGATTTTAAATTTTACAGTTGTGCGTTCTTGTACAAATATGGTGATAAGCGAATTCTTTTTGACTGGTAAATTTTCTGTCAAAGTGGCATGAACTATATTGTTCAATAATTACAGTAATGTCGCACTTATTATCCAAAAGTTGCACTTGGATCAGTTATTTTAATTTCAATAAAGGTGCAATCAATTTACAAATTTTGTATGAATAAAAGCTTGTAAAAATAAGAACTAATGCAACAGAAATTTATAAAAACAAGGATCTTTTCATTCATAACAGGTTCGGGTTTTTTGTATATTATTTGAATTGTTTGCGACGATGGATTTCTCGCCAATTAAATCATTAACCTTTGTATTTGTTTTGTATGAATAATTCATGAATTTGTAAATTGATTGCACCTTTATTGATATATATATATATATATATATATATATATATATATATATATATATTTTTCTTGTGTTTTCTTGGTATTTCTACACGTGGGCTCACATCCTGTGTCCGCCATTACTAACGCCCGTAACAAGTTTGGAAAACGCATATCCGCCCGCAACACATTCGCCATTTATTGTCCAAAAATATAGGTTACTGTAGGTTGAAATGTATAAAATATTTCTTATTCAAATATATTTTCTGGAAATTGTTTTTTTTTTCAAGTTTATTGTCATAGTTCTTTCTGTTATTGATGGTAGATTTCTTCCATTTTCTTTTTTTATTTTTCTTGTTGTTGGAAGTCTTCAATTGTTGCACGTTTTGTTATTTGGTATAGATCATATTTATGATTTCCTAGAGCCAGTCTATACGGTCTGATAAATGATTATATTGCCCAAAGTGCTTTATTAGACAATTGCTGTGTTTACGCTTTGATAGGAATCTATGTGATATAATGGAATATGCATACACCTGTGTTCCCCCCTGACTGGCGTGTGATTGGCTGGTGTCCGTCATAAATATCGACGGGCGTCTAGGAGAGTCGAGAGACTTAGTCTGAGAGCTAAGTCTATAACGACGCCCATTGGACTACGCCATTGATCTACACTTCTTACCTGCGACTACGACGCGTACCAGTCGATTACTGCTACTATATTCTACTTGATTATAGTAGCCAAAACCACTTAGCTACTTCGTTCAAATATATCCCTTTTCGGGACATATCAATATGATGTGTAGGACTTCGCTTAAAGGCACTGTTCAAAGCTTACCTGATCGCCAAAGCTTCTTCGTGGCCGAGTCATTTAATAACGTTTCACCTCTGCCCAGGAGTAAACAATTTCGAATCCTGCCAGGGAGCGTATGTTTTTTCTTTCATAAGATTTCTCGCTTATCGGATTGGCAGAGGGAAATAAATAAATATACTGTCTGTTGAACAAATAAGCGACGATACTATTCAAATATGAATATCCACTAAAATAGTATATATATATATATATATATATATATATATATATATATATATATATATAAGACATTTTTTAATGTTTATACGTTCTTTTTCTTAAAAATAATTGTCGGGCTTTGTCCATTTCATAATGTGTGAGGTTATTTGTTTACATTTCGATACGCAGATATGAATGTATGAGAGCAAATCACGGAGAATTGTAGTTTAAAAACAGTAAAATCGACCTTGCTAACCGAACACTCTTCTGTGGCCCAATCGGTTAAAGGCACGTCAGGCTATGTGACGGTTCCGTATAGCATACAGGTTCGAATCCTGTCGGGGGACGAATATTTTCTATGAAAATTTCTCGGACATTCAAGCCGGTAAATGTTGTTTAATACTGTTTATTATAAACAGAGCATTTACTTAAATATTTGTATCTATAAAAGAATGTATAAACATAAAATGTCTTAATATATATATATATATATATATATATATATATATATATATATATATAAAAAAATAGCCACACGTCCTTCTTTCTGATAAACAATATGGCTTTAGTTTCTTTACGTCAGTCGACCATGTGTTAAGTTAACGGTTATTAAGGAACTTGTCTATTAGCGTGGTTCTTCACAGAGCACAAGTGTATTTGGCCGAATATTTGACTGAAATCGTTCTTAGCAAATCGTCTACTGAAGATCCTCTTGAACGGCCACGCTTCTACATCATGTCACATTAAAGCGGCTGTTTTCCAAGGCTCTATCCTTGGACCTACATGGTTTCATATCTTCATTAACGACTTTCCCGATGCTATCACTTCCCAACTTGGTATTTACGCTGACGATGCAACTATTTACTCATGTCTTAATAGTAAGTCCAATAAGTGTGACAAAGAATTAAATGGTATCGGAAATTACCTCCAATTAGTTGTTAACTGAGGCAAGAAATGGTTTGTAAATTTTTTATGTTCTC
>CAHIKZ030005523.1:1117500-1120000 GCA_903632075.3 Acanthosepion pharaonis | reverse complement strand
TTTCTACAGTGAACTCCATAGCGGTCATAGAAATGTTGGTAGACCGTGGCTCAGGTATGAAGTTAAACTGAAAAGCAACCTTTCTTGCATGAACATCCCATTTAAGAACTTTGAAGAGTTAACTATCAAGAGACCAGAGGATCGTTTGAGTTGCCATTCAGGAATAATGTACCATCAAGAAGTAAGCATTATTCGACTACGGGAAACACGGAAGCAACACAAGACATCTAACAGTGTTCTCGCTGCACTTGGATACAATACATTCTCTTGTGCTGTTTGTAGTTTTTTGTGCAATTCTCAAGCCGGTCTCAAAAGCCAATGCCTGTCATAGACAAGCAGATAATTAGGTCGTGGTCGTCGAAACCTCATACGTCGAACTCGACGGGAAAGTCCATCATATATAGGGAGAGATCTTTCTGTGAGTGTGTGTGTGTGTGTGTGTGTTTGTGTGTGCAGATATGGTCACTTATGTCAAGGTGTGTGTTCGAGTCTTTGTATTTATGCGGTTATGAACATATGTGAGTTGGAAGATTAGATGACATTGCATTACCCAATGCCGACACAGTCTATTTTTTAATGAGCTTAGCTTAGTTTTGGATTAAGTAGGGATACCTTGCGAGGTACGGTGGAGTAATGGATTGCGGCTCGGATTGAGGAATCGAAGAGCCGAGTTCGAATTCCAGTCGAATCCATTACATTCACTTACGTGCTAATACCCTTGGGAAAGGTATGAATCCAACTCTTCTGGCTTGAAGAGGCACGGTAGAGTAATGGATTGCGGTTTGGATTGGGGAATCGGAGAGCCAAGTTCGAATCCATTGCGTTCACTTACGTGCTAATACTTTTGGGAAAGGTATGAACCCTCCTCTTCTCCTCCTCCCCAGGGTAACAGATCGGGTTCTATAGCTTTGGATGGCAACTGGTCAACCGCAGAAAGAAATGGTAACCTATTGCAGGAAATAATCTGCCTCGTCGGTCATGTATCGAAATATACATAATCACCTAAACGTGTATCCCGTATGGCACATTACTGACTGACCCTGTGAGGATCGAACTCACTAAATAGTATTGCTCAAACATACGAACAATAATAATGGTGAAGTACCTTTTTTTTCAAATCTATTTTGGGACGAAAATAAAACGAGAGGCAGGCATATATATATATATATATATATATATATATATATATATATATATATATATATATATATATATATATATGGTGGGGTGTGTCTGTGCGTATGTTGTGCGTTGGTATGACCGTTGGTTTTTGTATGCGTGATTGTGTATGAGTGCGAATAGAGGCGTCTATGTGTTTTAATGTGTTTTATGGCTATATGCAAAGAGGAACACCAGAATATATTACATCGATGGGCCAAAGTGAGGAAAAAAAATGAAAAAAGAAAAAGTTATTTATGTCGCAGCCTGGCCTCTTAACCGTGAGAAGTGTTTAACCATAAATTGTGCTTACAAAGTTGGGCCGATATGTTTTGGAGAAAGCTTATTGATTTGGGGGTGGGCAGATTGATGGAAGCCGACCCTTGCTGTCATGGAACGCAGACGCTTCACCAACACCATCGCAACTCCGTAATGCTTCCATTCAAGAAAGATGCATATGGAATAAAAAGCAAACCACGGGAACACAATGTTCAGTCTTTTGGCGCCATAATGTCGGTAAAAATATCGTACCCTCTTTTTCGATCATCATAAAATATGTCCCCTATTTCGTCTGTTATGTTTTTTTTTCTCCTCTCACTCTTACGATCTCAATCTCTTTTATACACAGATTTCTCACTTTCTGGTTTGTTGAGCTACACATTCTTCTTCTTCTTCTTCTTCTCCTTCTTCTTCTTCTTCATCTTCTTTTCTTCTTTTTCTAAATCGCATTCTTCTTCTTCTTCATCTTCTTTTTTCTTCTTCTTCACCTTTACTTCTTTTTCTTCTTCGCATTCTTCTTCGTCATCATCTTCTTTTTCTTCTTCTTCACCTTTACTTCTTTTTCTTCTTCGCATTCTTCTTCGTCATCATCTTCTTTTTCTTCTTCTTTTTTCTTCTTCATCTTCTTTTTCTTCTTCTTCATCTTTTACTTCTTTTTTTTCTTCTTCGCATTCTTCATCTTCATATTCTTCTTCATCTTCTTTTTCTTCTTCTTCGCATTCTTCTTCGCATTTTTCTTCTTCTTCTACGCATTCTTCTTCTTTTTCTAATTCACATTCTTCTTCTTCTTCATCTTCTTTTTCTTCTTCTTTTTCTTCTTCATCTTCTTTTTCTTCTTCTTCTTCATCTTTTACTTCTTCTTTTTCTTCTTCGCATTCTTCGTCTTCATATTCTTCTTCATCATGTTTTTCTTCTTCTTCTTCACATTCTTCGCATTCTTCTTCGTATTCTTCATCTTCTTTTCTTCTTCTTTTTCTACTTTTTTCATCTTCTTTTTCTTCTTGTTCTTGTTCTTTTTCTTCGTATTCTTCTTCTTCTTCGTATTCTTTTTTTCTTCTTCTTC
>CAHIKZ030005523.1:1040000-1115000 GCA_903632075.3 Acanthosepion pharaonis | reverse complement strand
TATTAGTTTTTTGACGTTTTTTTAGTTGTCAAAGTTAAATTTCTAATTCCGACACGAACTATATGACTGACGAATCCCATCTGTTGAAATAAGCTTATTCCACATATGAGGGAATTTTGGATTTTATTGTTTAGTATATATATATATATATATATATATATATATTTATATATATATATATATATATATTTGTATTTAGGCAGCAATCCTTCTTTCATTCTTTGAATAGGACAGACAATTTATATTTTTTACACAATTTTATAATAATAATTTTTGTTGCATGTATGTATTTATATAATGTCTTCATTTTCAAAACACGGTCAAAATATTGTATCCATGTTCATAGTTGATATTATTGAGTGTTTTTTTTTCTGCATATGATATTTGTGTTATCAACAAGTATGTTACTAATAGAGTCCGGTAGGTCTCCATGAATATTTAAATGAGATCTAATTGAGCTATGGTCAGAAAAGTGTAGAGCGAGTCTTTGTGTCAAACATGTTGTAGTATGGCCTATGTAATTATTTAGGAATTTTGATTGATCCGGAATACAAAATGTTCATAGTTGATATTATTAAAGGTTGTTTTTTTTTGTTTTTATTAATAAGGCTTCCATTATTTTTAATCTTTTTTGGATGTAGATGTTGCTTTTATATTTGTGTTGTCAACAAGTATATACATATACGTGCTCCTTCAAATATATAAATAAAAGAAATCAGGCATCTCTATCTAAATATTTTTGGCATTTGAAGGAAATGAATAAAACACCAAAAGTAAAATGGAAAATGATAAACAAATCTAGAACTTGTAAAACTTGACCCATGCCCTTTATGCCTACATGAAAAACTACACATTATTAATTTTCTAAATAATAAAAATCTATTAAACAATAGACAGTAGATAACGGTTTTTTACCGATATCATCAAATTTTCGCATAAAATAATTAGCATAAAAACAAACAATAAAATAATTTTTAAATTCCATAGTCTAAATAGTTTAAATGCCCTATAAAAAAATAAATAAAATAACCCTTTATGAAGTCGTCACCCCCCCAAAAAAAAACAAATGTTAGCTACTTACGACAGTTTTTTTTATATACACAAAACCCTTTCAGAAAAATAAAAAATAAAATAATAAATAAATAAATCTCCATAGACACTTACCCAGACTAGACGATGTCATCTTCCGCTTTAGTTTTAGACACCCCAACCTCATCCTGACTTGACGTTTGTAAATGTAACTAAGATATTGATACAAATTATTAACCCTTATGCCCCTTTTCTTTAAACAATTGCTCTAGCCGTTATCATAGAAATTTTGATTTAAATAATGAATATGCTATTAAACACGTAAATTTCAGAAATAAGTTATTCCAAAAAAAATTTCGCTTGAAGATGGAACAGAGCTTACTTTAGTTCAATTTAATTCAAATAATTATATTGAAGTTTTCGGCTCTTGTTTTGAAACATGAGACGTAGCGTGTTGGAATCATATTTTTAAATAAATAATTATATTTATGCTCTACTTTTATATCGAGCACTATTTTTTAAAAATAATTACAAAATACTAAAGAACTTTGGATTATTTACCTAACGAGTTCTTTCTATTTTCTATATATTTTCACACACACACACACACACACACACACACACACACACACACACACACACACATATATATATATATATATATATATATATATATATATATAGAAGAACTCGCAGAGAATATTGAACTCTCATGGCACAGTGGTGTTGGTTAGATCCAGTGACAGTGTGAGTTCAATACTTGGTTAAGGCAGTGGAGAACTTGGAGAGGTGGATTAACAGGAGATAACTGATTAGACATGGCACGCTGAACTAGAACAGTCTACCCCAGTGAGCGAAATAAAGTGTTCTGTTCGACATTCCAACCACCAGAAGATGGCCGGAGCGTACAACGACCGAAACGTTGTGACAAATATCGCAACAAAGATGAGAACAATAGTCCGAAAAAAATACAAACTTTATTATGCTATTTTTTGTTTTTGATGATTTTATACACACACACACACACACACACACACACACACACACACACACACACACACACACACACACACACACATATATATATATATATAATGCATAATATATTTAAAAATGTGTTTAAATATGATTTTATATGTGTTTATTGATATTTTAGTGTTTCGAGGTTTCTAATATTTTTAACGGCCGACGTAAAATCGAGTAAAACGACTTAAGCCGAGTTTTATTTTTCCATATAATATTTAAGAAAAAAACGACGTATTTTCGAAAATGACTTAACTCGAAACGACTTAAATCGAGGTATCACTGTATTGTGTTTCTTATTTTATTCCCTTTTCTTTCTGGAGGTTTAATACAATGTTCTATTCAATGTACCTCGTTATGTTGTCCTCAGTTTGACCTCACCTGCACTAAATTAATCTTGATTATTGATCGAAGCCTCGAAGTAATCGTTAATTTCTGTTGCACATCATTATTGAGATTAATACTGTCTCTTTTTCCCATTTTATACACAAAACTAATTATCTAACCAAATTCATCAAAAGCATAGACGCTTATTATGCATATCCCATCAGACTGAAAAATATGGCGGTTTTCAGAGTGTTTCTGGATACAAAGCCTCATTATTCGGCACATTATAAAAGATATATATATATATATATATATATATATATATATATATATATATATATATATATATATATATATATTGAAAAAAAAAAAAAATGTTGCGTGTGATTGATTGTTTAAAAAATAAAAATGTTATTTTCTTGAATCGTCAATCATATTTTCACTGCACACATGAATAGATTGTGCAAGAGTTCGAAATCTGGTAAAGCTTTACGGTACATGCTCGCGTATCATGCGATATTTGAAGACCGTGCTTGCTATTACTGTCTAGATGAAGAACACATCCTGTTTCATTCATATCACACACTTCATTCATCATTAGCATTTTAACAGAAAAAACTCTATCTTGAGTGGCTCTAATTCTCATATTGTGTAAACTTTAGTATGAAACTTGCAGTGCAGATATTTACCTCTAACACTTTTTAAGGTATCTGAAAAACGCGGTTAATGCTAACCTTCTGGAATGGAGTAGTAAGACTATACTGAATCCATTGCTAAGTCAGCTGTTAAGAAAATTGGTTCACTGTGTCGTACGAGACAATTTTTCTCTCCAGAATCTATCTTACGTATCTATAAGTCTACTATTCGTCCATGCTTAGAATATTGCTGCCATATATGGTCCGGTCACCTCGCTATTTACCTTGAGCTCCTTGATAAAATCCAAAGAAGAATCAGCAATATTATTGGCCCTGATCTGGTAGTTCGGCTTCAGTTACGTTCCCACCGCCGCAAGGTGCCCTCTCTATGTCTTTTCTATCAATGCTTTCATGGTAATTGTTCGGATGAGATCTTCGCTATAGTTATTGTAAATACTCACTTGGACTAGTTTTTAGAATTGTTGTTTTATTCCCTTCCCCACACAGTCAATGAATTGTGCATATGGGGACTAGTTAGTATTTTCATAGAGACAATGAGGTATTATGGTGGATGTAGTAAGAAAGGTACGAAAGAATCTGTTGTTTTGGTGTAAGAAATATTGTGCGTATGATTGGATCAGCGTTTGTGGCTAGCTAAGTTATCGTTAAAACAGAAGACCGTCCTTTCCCCAATCCACCCTTCGGCCGTGTGCTCCATTTCTGTGTACATATCAGAATAAATATTGCTCTTCTGCGAGTATCTGATTTACTAAGCACTCTTTCCTCGTTAAGCACCCTAGAAATTACAACTGTCTCTTCCTGGTCCTAAGCTTAAGTTTCATTTTTGTTTCTATTTTCTTTAAAACTTCGTTGTTACTTATATGTTCGGTCCATGGTATCCTCAGCATCTGTCTGTGGACTCATATTTCATTGCTTCAAGTCTCTGCGTGCAGATTGTCTAGCATTCACTGCCATATAGGCGGAATTATTAAAGTCCCGCGTTGATTTCGTCCAGTTAACTGATGTTTCTGCCACATTTAAGGATTGTGTGTGTGTTGGTGTGTGTGTGTGTGTGTGTGGGGGGGGTTATTACTAACATTATTTTATGGGTTTTCTTGTGAATAGTATTAATTTAATATTGTAAATACTCATTGCAGCTAGTTCTTAAATTGTTGTTTTATACCCCACCCCACCCACAAACAATGAATTGTACATATGGGGACTAGTTAGCATTTTCATAGAGACAATGAGGTATTAAGGTGTGTGTAGTTAGAAAGGTAAGTAAGAATGTGTTGTTTAGGTGTTAGGAATATTGTTTGTATGTTTGGGTCAGTGTTTGTGGCTAGCTAAAAGTTAAGACAGATGAAAACCGTCCTTTTCCCCAGCTCCATTTTTGGCAGTGTGCCACATTTTGTAAATGTTTACAAATAAATATCACTCTTCGCTTTGCTGCCAAGGCTTTTTTAATTTTAGTGCAGTACTAGACTGGTGTCGAGATCTCATTAATTTAGTGTTGAGCTAGCTAGATATCACCGTAAATTCTATGCTAACAGTTTCTTTTCTCGCACTTCTCGCTGGTGGAACTCCTTTCCGGCTCGATGCTTTCCAGCCAAGTTCAATCTGCAAATATTTTAATGCAATGCCAATCGCTATTTTCTGTAACTCCTGATTACTCTTTTCTCTTCTTGCTGAGTATTAATATTTCTAATTCTTTCACACTCAGTTTTTTTTTTTTTACCTTAGTGGCTTTACTGCCTTGCTTAAGGGGAAACCGGTTAAAAAATGAATTAAAAGCTGTTGATAATATTAGACGCGTTGAATATCTTTATAAATTTGGAATTTGGGAGCTGTTAAACGCGATCTATTGTCATTGAGAAAGCTCCTACTGTCATGTATTTAACGATCGATTTTTATGTCATCCTAGCAAAATCATTTCATTTAATACTCTAGTATCACGTCCTCTCAGGGGAACGTGGAAGTGTGGTTAAGACGTTCGCATTCTGACCGTGAGACAGGGGTTCGAATCTCACCATGGTGGATTTGTCATGAAGGAGATTTCCTGATGTTATGGAACTGGTGCGGTCGATACTAGCGTGTAACACCTTTCTGAAAGTGCCTGAAAACCATACCCCGGGTTGGCCCAAGCGATATGTTCTTCGTCTTGTCATTCTGTGACGTGCTTTACTTTCATGTGCCCATGTCCTGGACATTCTTATTCTCGTGTCTTCTAGTGAAAGACATGACTTGATAACGTTAGCAAAGAATTTAGATCTCGAGAAGTTGCTGAATGAATAACACTTGATAATTTTCTTGAAGAAGCCAGTGAATCTTAAGAACCATAGATCCATCTTGGGGAAGCTGTTAAACCGCTGCCTGAAAGAGAAATATTCCCTAAATCCACGAAACGTGTAAGCTATATACATTGTTTAAAATAATGCAGGTGAGGGTTCATCTCCGTCACAATATCACCCAATCAGAATCCCTAGCGTAATCAGAGCACTTTTTTGTATACCATCAACATGAAAGTTATTGATCACCTCAACCGAAACAATCCCCTGAGCGACAAACAGTATGTGTTTCGCTCCTCTATGTCCACTGCTGATGCATTTATCCTTACGCATAGAATTAGTGAAACTCTTGATAGTAAACTGATCGCGAGAACGATCGCCTTAGATATATTAAAAAAACTTTTACATGATGAGGCGTAGGCATCGCTGCAAAAATTCCCCAGCTATGGCATATATGGAAGCGTCTTCTCAGTTATCTAGTTGTTTGTGATGGCTAGGTCCATGAAATTAGTTAGTGGCCTGCCCATGAGTTCACCGCAGGTGTCCCCAAGATTTACTTCTGGGTGTTAGCTTTTTTCTGCTTTATATTAACGATATGCATAAGAACATACCGAGGTGTTAGTAAATCTTTGTAGACAATACCACGGTTTATGGAAGCACTTCCAATAATCTAGACAAGCGGAGCCTGGCGTCTGATTTCTCTTCTGACTTATCCCTCACAGCTCAGTGCGGTAGTGGAGACTGTCTTGCATTTTTTAATGACGCAATTCAAAACAAAGTGACTAACGTTTCATCACCAGCAGATCTTGGATTGAGGGGCGCTTGTAATCACAAAGTGTCTCATTGCATGTGAATGGTTACTGGAGGATCTCAAACTTCTTCCAAATATAAAGTCTGTCACCCTGCTCTATCTTTACAGAATTCATTGCAGTATTGCTTCTACATCGGTGCTGGAGCTACAAAGTCTTCACATTTCAGACTTGACAGATTTCTAAAGCTTTTACACGGCCTTGTGGGTGATGAATTTTTTTCCACCCGAACATGATTTTCCCATAGGCAAAACGTTGCGAGGTCTCGCTACTTCACTGCTATTTCCTTGGCAAATGTTCAGACGAGCTCAATTCCTTAGCATCACCAGTTCAAAACATTCCAGATAATATCCACCACAGCATGTATTCAGGATCGACTCATCCTCATTCAATTCATATTCCATTAGTAAGGCGGAAGTTCCACTCAGTTTCTTCCTCAGAACCTATTACTTTGTAGAATAGATTAACTAAAACATGCTTCCCCAATCGCTACAATCTTAACTTATTCAGGTATAATGTCACTGTTATCTATCCTACGTGTCCTGATAATACACACTTCATATTCCATTGGTAAGGAGGAAGTTCCACTCAGATAACTTCTTCCACAAAACCTTTACTTTATAGAAGAGATTCCCAAGACGGTGCTTTCACGAGCACGAAGATCACAGCCGTCACCTATCCTTCATATATATAATTCTTATCCACACCCCTTTCAGTACTAAAACCCTCAATCTGTAACACTCTACCTTGAGTCTTGCCTTGAGTTGGAAACCCTATCGCAACAGCTCTTCATATATGACTCGTTATCTATCCTTCATATCCTGATAAATTTCCCTTCCCACTTACTCATTTTACATTCAAATCATACACCGCATTTGGTAACCCTCTACCTTGAGTGTCTCTTGAACCTTATACTGGATGAAAAATAGTATAAAAATACGACAACGGCAATAGATCGTGGGCAGAAAAAATATCTGTCTAAAAAGCATTGTGTTACCAGGAGATGTTGAAAGGTTCTCAATCTGTGCAACAAAATCTGACCAAATGACCACAGAATATTTATTCGGAAGAACACCTTTCGGTATTTATCATTTCACCCACGAGAAACGAATATGGCACAAGGCCGGTTTTATTGTGGGTTTCTCCGAGCCCGTAGGCTCGGCCAAAAAAATAGCCTTTTGAAGCCGATTAGACGGGTTCAGGCCCCTATCTACCTCCCCGGACGAAAACCTTGCCCTTCGGAAAGCCTCGTCAGGCTAACGCAGAGAGTTCGACAGGAGGCGTGCGCAGTCAGAGACCGCTAGACGCCATTCTGAGTTATTTTCCAAGCGTAGCTTAGATGTGGCACAAGGCCGAAAGTATGGGGCATCTAGTGAGGATCGAACTCACTTTTCAGTTGTAACTTATCTAGCGAGACAAGCTTGCTAACAATTACACCACGCCGAGGAAGAACACCTTTCCCGGACCAATAACGTTTCGTTCCACCCTCGTATATTAAGCTAGCCTTCTACGTTTAGAATGAGACTACTTCAATGTCGTAACGAAAATTACTCCAGCCCCAAAGCAGCGCCTCTCAAATGTCGTCTGATAATTGATGGGCACCGACGAAGTAATAACGAAGCCATTTTCTGAAAATGGTCAAGTTACTGGCCAGGCGAAAGAAAATAGCAAATGACGGAAGTAACCTATCATGTTGAAAGGCGCCCCACGTGTGAATGGAAGAGGCGACAATTGCTGCAAGCCACTCCGGACACTCGTCACGTACGAAAGGCATTTTCAGCTGTTAGCGAATGATTTAGACACCCGTTTGTTGACAGTTACTGTCTGCTAATTCCGATTTTGGTGGATGCAAACTTTTTCAATCTTCTTTTCTCGTTCGATCCACGCCAGTCTTTCTGTCATCTCTTTTTTTTTTCTGTTTCCTGATTTTTCTTCTTCTTTTTATTATTCTCTCTAAAACATCTCTCGCTTTCTCTCTCTCTCTGTAATGTTTTTTTGTACCATTTGCTTACCCATGTTACAGATTTTAATGACACAAAAAAGGACACATGACGCAGTGGATAAAGACGTTGGTTAGATCCAGTGACGGGACCCAAAGAGTGTGAGTTCAATACCCGGTTAAGGCAGTGGAGAACTTTCAGAGGGAAATTAACAGGAGGTAACTGATAACTGACATCCATCAAACATGGCACGTGAAACTAGAACAGTCTACCCCGGTGAGCGAAATAAAGGGTTCAGTTCGACATTCCAACCACCTGAAGAAGACCGGAGCGTACAACGGCTGAAACGTTGTAATAAATATGGTGACAAAGATGAGGACAATAGTCCGAATAATGTAAATAATGTACATAATACCTCATCTCAGAAATACTCTCTATCACCTATATTCAGCACATGCCCATAAACAGCATACATGAAAACCATAGTTTTATCGTATATATATATATATGTGTATGTGTGTGTCTGTGTGTGTGTGTGCGTGCTTGCGTGTGTTTGTGCCTGTGTGTGTGAGATGATTTTTAAATTAAAAAGCGGAGAGTTAAACAACGAGTGGCGATAGTCTGTTTCATGATGGGACTCAATTTTCAGACAATGGCAGTGTATTTAGGTATTTGATCTCAGTGTCCACTCTTATATATACTCTGATATTGAACGCTTTTACCCTTAAATATAGCATTACTTGAAACTGTATTTTCTCTCTTTATTCTCTCTCTCTCTCTCTCTCTCTCTCACACACACACAAATATATATATATATATATATATATATATATATATATATATATATTTTTAATTTAATGCCTATACTCGACTGAAAAAATACCTGTGAAGAAAAAAAAAAGGATAATACAATTTGCAAATGAAAATATATTTAAGAAAACTGGTATCTTGGGAAAATAAAATTAAAAAAAAAGACTAAAACCATCAGAGCTGATGGAAAAAGTCACCCAACACCGCAATGTCTAGCTAAAAGAAAAAAAAGTCTATCGATTAAAATAAAACCTAAAGTGCTCAATACACTAAGTAGACCAGAATATAAAAAAAAATCCTAACGGGCCAGAAACTACCTTACGTCGTGTAAATATCCTGAAATGGTCAAATCATTCCTCAGATTTAAACCCAATCGAGAATCCGTGGCGTTATTTGAAAATTCAAATCCAATCGAGAGTTCTAAAAAACATCACGGAAGACTCTATGCGAAGAAAAATGGAACAAAATGCAAACTAAAATTTATAAAATCATTAATTGAGAAATACAAGAAAAGATTGATTGTTGTAGAAGTGAATGATGGCTAATCTACAAAGTATTAAATGAAGATTATCTATTGTTTTTTTGTAATGTACAGATACTTTTTTCACTCCTTTAAAATGGTTAAACGAGATTTATATTAAGACAATTTTTTTGTTGTCTATGCATATTTATTTATTATGCATTTGTGTACAGTTAATCATATGAAAGGTATGTTTATTCATAAAAAAAAAATTAAAAATTTGTAAGTGTACGAATATTTTTTTCCTCCCACTCTATTTTGATTTGAAAATTAGATAAATTGTTTTTGAGGGTAGATGTTATCTAGTTAATTTTCATTGTTGTTATTAAAAAAAAGTTTTATATATATATTAAAGAAAGACAGACCACTTTAAGGTTCCATTATAATAGTTTATTTCACCAGAGCCCTTTTAAAGGACGCCGGATCATCAGATAGCACTTCAAAAGATGAAACGAAAAAATGAAAAATTTGATTTGAAAATGAAATATTTGATTTTTCATTTTCGTTCATCTTTTGGAAGTGCTATCTGATGTATCCGGCGTCCTTTAAAAGGGCTCTGGTGAAATAAATTATTATAATGGAACGTTAAAGGGTCTGTTTATGTTTAAAATATTAGCTATGGATTTACATTGAGCTCTCAGGATTTCATCCTCCTTGGAACTACCCATACGGATTACCAAGTTTTTCATAACTATATATATATATATATATATATATATATATATATATATATATATATATATGAAAATGAAAATTATATATATATAAATTAAAACTACAGAATAAAATTCATTTTCCCCATCAAGACATTCATTTCTGTAGTTCACTGCTACTCCTGATGATGGCCATGTTGGCCGAAACTAGTCGAGGAATCTAAATGAAATAAAAAAAACGAAAGAATATTGATATACAACCCAGTGTGTCTGAAGATTTTAATTTTTTAATATTTTTATTGTTCAATATATATATATATATATATATATATATATATATATATATATATACGAGGTCTGTTCAAACAATTTCTGGAATGTTGTTGTGGTAACAGTCCTAAACCACTTGGTACAGAATATCTTTGAACACAGTCGTGCATGCACATGATTTTATAATGTCTTTACTCAATTCTGTTGTTTATAACAGTGATTAGAAGGAAAGTGTGGAGAGTGTGGTCGTCTCACCACGCCACAGTGGTTCCATCAGTGATCATGGATTGTGCAGCAGTTTTTGTTTGCCAAGCACACCTGTCCCCAGCTGCGACAACCAACATATTCCCTAGATCTTGACACATGTAACTTTTTAATCTTGAGGAATCAAATCACACTTGAAAGGAACAAAATTTCACGACGTCGAGGAAATCCAAGAGAATGTGACGAAGCATCTGTTTGCTATCCGAAAAAAGGAGTTCCGTGGATGTTTGCATCAAGGAATAAAATGCCTGGCTTCAGCACAGGGACGACTTTGAAGGGAGATTAAATACCGAATTGCTAGGTGTTGCAGTTATCCTTTTATAGCCCCAGTTCCCAGACATTTTGACCAGACATCGTACATATATATATATATATATATATATATATATATATATATATATATATAAATAAATATGACTAAATAAATACAAGTCAAGCATTATGTCTGTTTGTTTTTAGCATAATCCGTTCATATTCACGAATATTTTCTGTGTATTAGAATCAAATGATGTCAGAAATGCACTGTAACAAGGAAATTCACATTTATTTTCGAAGTACTTTCTGTGATCATCATCACGGTGATTGTAATACACGGAAAAATATCTGTGAATATGAACTGATTATGCTAAAAATAAGCAGACGTAATGCTTCTAATTTATTTAATCACACATTCCTAAAAGAGGATCTGCTGCCTAAATACACACACACACACACACACACACACACACACACACACACACACACACACACACACATAATAACCGAGACACACACACACACACATATATATATGTAACAGTGAACATTGAAGTCAACACTTAGAGGCGACATGCTGTATCACGCTAGACGCATAGAACAGCCTGTCGCCTCTAAGTGTTGACTTCAATGTTCACTTTTATATTTACACACGGTCTATCTCTGATATTGAGCACTTTATCCCATGAATATAGCACGACTTAAGAGTATATTTATTCATATTTATATATATATATATATATATATATATATATATATATATATATATATATAAATAAAACAACAAGTAGGAATCATATTTCACTTTATTAAAGCTTCGCCAGAGATAGGAATGATAAAAAAATGATAAAAAACAAAGAAAAGCAAATTAATGGTATGCTGTGTTTGGTTATTTCATATTGGTTAGATACGTGTCATGTGTAATGAAGTAACAGATAATATTCAAATATGTGTGTTAAACATGTTCAATGCTAAAGTGTGTAAAAGTTAGTAAGATGCAGTAAGATGTTTTGATTGGATATATGTCAAGTGTAATGAAGTAACAGATAATATTCAAATATGTGTGAGAAACATTCTGGACTGTGTATAAGTTAGTGAGACGAAGTAGGATCTTTTGATTGCTTAATTCTTATTGGTTAGATAAGTGTCATGTGTAATGAAGTAACAGTTAATATTCAAATATTTGTGACATATATATATATATATATATATATATATATATATATAATATAAAAGAAAAAAAGACCACTTTACGGTTCCATTATAATAATTTATTTCACCAGAGCCCTTTTAAAGAACGATGGATCATCTGGTACCACTTCCAAAAGATGAAACGAAATGAAATTATATATATATATATATTTGTGTGTGTGTGCATTTATATATGGAGAAAGCAATAAGAATAGATAGATACGTAGATAGATAGAAAGCAAAGAGACAGATTAATGGTATGTTGTGTTTGGCTATTTCTTATTTGTTAGATAAGTGTCACGTGTAATGAAGTAACAGATAATATTCAAATATGTGTGAAAAAGATTCTGGACGATAAGTGTCTAAAATTAGTGAGATGCAGCAGAATATTTTGAAAAACATTAATCCATAATAAATTTGCAGATTATATTTATTTTTGGCATGTTTCCAAATCTTTGATTGTCTTTAAATCATTCCGCCTCACCTGCTATCCTCTACAACCACACATTTGGGAACCACTAGCTTAGGGACTAGATTTTTTTTCAAATAGTATTTCCTTAATGTCTCATTGTAAACTTTTTCGATTTGAGCCCATGCCGCCAATCATTGCACAAAATTCGCTAGGTCAGACAGCCACACAAATTCTAGTTAGCGCCATTCATTTAATTCTTATCTAGCCATTGCAGAAGACGAGTAAAGCTGGTTTTGACTGTATTGTAACGCTGTCACCGTTTTCCCGCCTCTACAGCAAATTCTTCCCGCTTTCTAAACCATCCAACTGACTTCAAGAGCATCAATGTTTCTTCCTTTGACTCATCAATTCTATTGAATGGTTTGGTTATTGCCTTGAAACGCCACAGCCACTATAAATGCCATAATTACCCAACCTTGAATTTATCTCCGCCTATTCTTCGCTTTCTTCTTCTTACCTGACCCGGATCTGGACCCTACAGGCAATCGCTTGCCCTCTGAAAAGAAATGAAGCAACACACAAAGTCAGAAGGATAAATGCGGTGAACTGCCATTAAGATGGCTGTCGTGAATTGAACATTCTTCTTCTTTTCCTTCTTCTTTTTTATTTGCAAGATGCATTCAACTGCGTTCTAGCCAAACAGAATAAAGAATTTATTGAGCGACGAAAATCGTTGTTACTTTAAGATCGGCCCGATGAGATGATTACCAGCTGGTTTTGCGCAGACGATATGCATAATACATCCACAGGCCTCCAAAATAAGAGGCTGAATGAATAAGTATATGACTTACTGGAAAATACATAGACTAACTGCGAAAAGAAAGAACCTATTGTCATTAGTATATATAATCTGAATTACATTTGTTTAGAGAGAAACTAGTTGCTTTGTTTCGTTTAGCGGTATATAAATTTCTATGGATTATTTAGTGTCAAAATCTAAATATTTTGAATATAATTTTATGGCTTCAGCTAAATATACAGTGTTGTTTGATAAAAGTGACTCACCTGATTTTTTTTACTAAATGTTCTCTTCTCCGCTGAAACGAAAGTTGACTTAAATTCAAAGGATAAGCGATCTAAAATCCCAAGAAGTTTTGAAAGCTCTTTGAATTTAGAAGTACTGTCAGGCATCCGTTCAGTATAATGTTCTGGGGATGCTTTTCTTTTCCATGGCACGGGTTTCTTAAAACCTATTGAAAAGACCTTCAGGAGCGAGCAGTACAAGAGAATTTTTGAGTCTTGTCTGGTCCCTTCTGCTGAAAGGGTGCAAATCGACCGCATCATAGCTATTAATTATGAGACAGCCAACAGAAGTTGAATGGTAGGAAACTGCGTGTCGTTTAAATTTCATTCCAGCTTTTAACGCCGGTGAATATAACCAATTTAAAAATAACATATTTGTCCTTGTTTACTCAACATGGTCCAAGTTGTGGCCGGCAATAATGAATCTTCTAAATTTCTTAGAATCGTTTCGATGTATAGTTTGAATAAATCCGGTGAGGAGACACACTATTGTCTTACACCCTTTCTATATTTCAGTTCTTGATAGCTGACCCGTCTTCTGATCTAGTTCTAGTAGGCTATTGTGTGGTGAGCAATGGCTGGCTTGTATTTTGCGCTCATCCTTTTGCTGACAACCATGCATTCTGTCTTCTTGTAGTTTATACTTCGTTCTTGCTTCTAGCTTTCCTTCTCTAACTTCTGTAAGAGTTTTTGTAGTTTCCTTTCTGTGTCCGCCATCAACACTGTCTCATTTGCATTGTATTGTTAAGATTATATTGTTAAGATTGTGGACACCAATACTGAATCCTGGTAGGACTTCTAATTCTCTCACAATCGACTCGCTGTATACGTTGAATAAATCTGGTGAGAAAACACATAGTTTGGAAGTAACAAAAAAAAAATTATTAAGAGCTACAATGGACAGGAAATTGGGGAGAGCCATGTCACCTGAAGTGACCAATAGAAGAAGTAGTTTTGGTTTAGTTGTTTAATAAATATATATTTGCATATTGGAATGTTTTTATTATTTCAGATGTTATTATAGTGGATACTTAGCCGAGAAAATGGATTCGCAGGGAGGGATCGAACCTGGCTCCCCATTTGGAGGAGACACCACTGGATATGCTTTTCTTAAAGAGAGAACCTTGCTTGTAGAATATGAAGCACATTATGGATACTGATTTTTTATTTATTTATACTTTGTCATTCGTTTTGTTTCAGTTGTTATATATATATATATATATATATATATATATATATATATATATATATATATATATATATATATATATATATATATATATATATATCAAATTCTCGTAAATTGGAATTATTTCACCCACCAAAATGCTAGTAATTTGTTTCATAGAGGTAATTTAAGAACAAGTTATGTAGGACTTGTTGTAGTTTCCTTTCCGCGTCTGCTATCAACACTGTGGCATCTGTATATCTGATGTTGTTAAGATTGTGGCCGGCAATATTGAATGCTGGTAGGACTTCTCACACGGCAAATTTATAAGATTCAAAATGGTGATTGCCACATATCCGCTAAGCAGCATTTTGAACATAGGCTTGCTCAGAATAAAGAACATTTGAAAGACATTGAATTGGAGCGACGTCAAACCGCCACAGATCGGATGTAAAAATATATCAGGTTCAACTGTCCACGAACGTCACAAGAGAATTGGGGAAACGTGCAAAGATGGAAATATGTGTTCTTCCTGAAGTTTCGTTTGACAACCGGATACAACGTCCCATCTGCTACAGTAGTCTTTGGACCAACAATGTCATATGTTCATTTTTGCATCGTATTTTAACGATATGAATTATGAATCTAGCAGCCAAGACAGAACCAAGATTGAATGGTAACTAACTAAATCTGTTCGGAAACTAATTACGTATTTCACAGTTATGAGTCAACCAACCATGGCAGAACCAAAATTGAATGGTAGGAAACAGTACCAAGAATTAGTTTATCATCTCTTCTATTAGAGCGTTCGGAAAGTAATAACGTATTTCACCGCTATGAATTATGGGTAAACCAACCAAGGTACGACCAAGATTAGATGGTAGGAAAATGTATCTAGAATTAGTTTATCATCACTTCTATTAGTATGTTTAAAATGTAATTATGTGTTTTGGTGATGTTTATTATATCTTGTATCAATCTGTCGAAAAATTAATTACGTATTTCATCGCTATGAATTATGGGTAGACCAATAAAAGCAGAACCAAGGCTGAATAGTAGTAAACTACGTCTAGAATTAGTTGACCATTTCTTGTATTAGTCTGTTCGGAAACTAATAATGTATTTCACAGTTATTGATTATCAGTCAACCAAAGAAGCAAAGTTAAATGGTAGGAAACAGTGTCTTGGATAGGTTTATCATGTCTTGTATCAATCTGTCGAGAACGTAATTAGGTATTTCACCGCTATGAATTATGGGTAGACCAACCAAGGCAGAAGCAAGATTGAATGGTAGTAAATTGTGTCTAGAAATAGTTTACCATTTCTTTTATTAGGATGATCGTAAAGTCTTTATATATTTTACCGCTATAAAATATGAGCCATTTTTTAAAAGTAGGGTTCACCCTGTACAAGTCTCTGGGACAACAAAATGTAGAGGGATATGTTAAGGGGTAGATTTAAGGATAGGAGGGGAAGATAACAGTTAACTTTAGACTTGAACAAGTTAAAATTCTATTGATCGGGGAAACATTCTCTTGGGAGTCTGGCAGTGGTATCATCGTTATCTTTAGGAAGAAGAGAACAGAACTACACTTTGATCTCAGACCAATGTCCAAGAAATGTAGAAAAGTATTGCGTGTGAGGCATTAGCTACTTGGCTAATGAATGCTGAATGTTTTCTTATAAAGAAGAGGCTTTAGGCATAAAAGAACAGATCAATGGCCAAGAAATATACAAAAGTGTTATTTGTGAGGCACTAGCTTCTCGGCCAATAAATGCTGAATGTTTCCTGATAAAGAAAAGGCCAATATCACGATTAGCTTTAGGTAGAAGAGAACAGATACTACATTTTAATCCAAGACCAATGTCCAATAAATGTAGAAGTGTTACGTGTGAGACACTAGCTTCTCGGCCAATGAATGCTGAATGTTTCCTTATAAAGTAAAGGCTAATATCACCATTATCTTTAGGCAGAAGAGAACAGATACTACACTTCCATACCAGACCAATGGCCAAGAAATGTACAAAAGTGTTACGTGTGAGACAGTAGCTCCTCAGCTAATGAATACTGAATGTTTCCTTATAAAGAAAAGGCTAACATCACGATTAGCTTTAGGCAGAAGAGAAAAGATACCACGTTTTAATCCAAGACCAATGTCCAAGAAATATAGAAGTGTTACGTGAGAGTCACTAGCTGCCCGGCCAATGAATGCTGAATGTTTCCTTATAAAGAAAGGGTTAATATCACCATTATCTTTAGGCAGAAGAGAACAGATACTTCACTTTAATCTCAGACGAATGGCCAAGAAGCGTAGAAGTGTTACGTGTGAGGCACTAGCTGCCCGGCCAATGAATGCTGAATGTTTCCTTATAAAGAAAGGGTTAATATCACCATTATCTTTAGGCAGAAGAGAACAGATACTTCACTTTAATCTCAGACGAATGGCCAAGAAACGTAGAAGTGTTACGTGTGAGGCACTAGCTGCTCGGACAATGAATGCTGAATGTTTTCTTCTAAGGCAACGCCTAATATCCCCCGTTACTGTTTGTTTGTCTAGAAAGTCTATTTATTCCCCAATTTATGCGTCCAAAATATTCATCTTCTTCCGAATCATTTCACCTTGGCCAGTCAAGCGAGAAAAGAAAGAATCAAATATTGAAGCTTTGATTTAAAATCGAATTGGAACTTAGCGTGTTGTCGGCTTCACTGGTTCGTTCGTTTGACATGAGTTTTCACCTCTCATCCGATCCGCTCTAAAGGATAAAACAACCTGTCTTAACCCTGTTGATAGCAACGGCTAATGATTTTGATTTGCTCCAGCGTTAACTGACAGAAAATAAATAGTCACACCTTCAGCCCACGTAAAGACAGGAAGTTATCTGAGTTCTTTTGCAAACATAATCATAGTCTGCTTTCAGTAACTTTTATGCCGCCTACAGTATCACTTACACACCATAAATCTATTAGTTCCTTACAGTAGATAGATTCACCTATTGTCCGGTTTATATTCCTCCCCTGTCTTTCGAACAGGAGTAGAGGTTTATCCTTTGATTTCTCCTTAGGATTGGGTTTCCGGTTCTATCTAAAATCTGCTTAATCTCTATATTCCTAATACATTCCATCATACAACTACGCACAGTAACTCTACATGGAGAGGCTCTTGGGCCTTGTATTTGGTGAACATTAGTAAAGAAATGTGCATATTCAAAGCAGTATTTAGAGAAAATGGGAGCAAAAGTGTCAAGTACAGTTAACGTCAGGTAGAGACAGTTAATATGTTTAGGGAAAATGATAAGGAAAGAGAGCTTGGGAAATTTGATACTCACAGGACCGATTGAAGACAAGATGGTCAGAGGGAAACAAGGACAAAATAAAACAAAAGAAATGATCTTCAACATCCTGAAGAGACAACGTACATAGAAGAAGAAGAAGAAGAAGAAGAAGAAGAAGAAGAAGAAGAAGAAGAAGAAGAAGAAAAGGAGGAGGAGGGGGAGGAGGAGAATAATAATAAGAAAAATGAGTTTATTCAATCGCCAAATGGATTGGAATAGAAGAAGAAGCAAAAGAAGGAAGAAGAAGAAGGTGGAGGAGTAGTAGGAGGAGAATAATAATAATAAGAAAAATGAAAGAAGAAGAAAAAGGGGGGAGGAGAATAATAATAATAAGAAAAATGAATTGATTCAATCGCCAAATGGATTGAAATAGAAGAAGAAGGAAAAGAAAGAAAGAAGAAGAAGAGGAAGAAGAAGACAGAATAAATTGAATCAAACATCAAATCGACTGAAAGAGTAGAAAAATACGAATGATTTGAACACCAAATGGAAAGACGCAGTAGAAAAAGAATTAGTTGAATCAAACATTGAATCAACTGAAATAGAAGAATGAGATTGTAAGAGGAGAAGAAGAAAAAGAAGAAGTAAAAGAAGAAGAAAAAGAAGAAGAAAAAGAAGAAGAAAAAGAAGAAGAAAAAAGAAGAAAAAGAAGAAGAAAAAGAAGAAGAAAAAGAAGAAGAAAAAGAAGTGAAAATGATAAGCTACTAAGTGTAATGTAATATTAACCACCTCCTAACCACTTTTCAAAAACAAGCGAAGACGAAAGTTAAAAGAGAAGCCTAACATTTTGTGATATTCAAAGAATCATTGTTTTCCCACCAATTAACAAATCATAAAACGTGAAAAATGGCCAAAGAATAATTTTGTCCTCAGCTGTATATATACGTATAATTTGAGTCAGGTCAACATCTAATGGCGACTGTCTATTTTAAGTTCGAATGTAATCTTCAAACATGAAACAGACCGTTGCAGTTCAGTGTCAACATCAGTATCCAATTTTACATGTAAATACGCCATAACTCTCATATAGATCGCTTTTAACCATAAATATAGAATATCTTAAAACTATATTTTTATCATCTTGAACTGCCACTCTTCTAAATCTATTTGGATTCATTCAGTCAGCCACCCCCAGGCTTCTGTCATTAAAGCTGTTTCTAATTTTCATCAACGACCTTCCCGATGGCATCAGTAATCAATTCGGAATCAATACCACTATTTATTTCTGATTAAATAGTAATCCTGAGCGGTTCAATAAGGTCAAATTAGCAGCTGATTTCAAAATAGATCTCCATACTGTTGTTAACTGGGGCAAGAAATGGCTTGTTAATTTTAACTCCTGCAAAACAAAACTGCTAAGCGAACCCTTTTTACCTTCCAGCAGCATGGCTTATGCTAACCTCCACGACAGTGATTCGTTGCCCTTCCCGGACTAACCTTTTCAGCTGACATGAAGTGGAAAGATTATATTGAATTAATTGCTAGGTCTTCTGGTAAGAAAGTTGGTTCACTGTGTCAAGCTAGACAATTTTTCATGCCAGAATTTATCTATCATTCGTTCTTTGAATTTTGCTGCCTCATTTTGTCTGGCTCTTTTGCTATATATTTAGAGATTCTTGGTAAAATCCAAAGAAGAATCTGCAATGTTATCGCTCCTGATCTGGCATCTCGGAGTCAGTCACTTTCCCACCGCCGTAATGTAGGTTTGTTGTACTTTTTTTATAAATAATTTCATGGTAATTGTTCTGATGAAATTTCCTCTATGGTACCTAGACTTTATGAATTTAAACGGAGTACAAGATTGGTGGCAAGGTCTCATCACTTTAGAGTTGAAATGGCGAGATGTAACCGTAAGTTCTATGTTAACAGTTTCTTCTTTCAATCTTCATTAGTGTAGAACTCTTTTCTAGCATCTTGATTACCAGTCAAATTTGTTCTGGAAAAATTTAAATGTAGTGTCAATCTTTATCTTAATTCTTGTTCTTAGATTGTTCCGCCTTTTAAATAGAGTGCATTTTTTATTTTCTCATATTCTTTAACATTCAGTACACCTCTTGTATCTTAGTGGGTTCATTTTCTTGGTAGGGGTGCAAGGATCTATCTATCTATCTATCTATCTATCTATCTATCTATCTATCTATCTATCTATCTATCCATCTAACGTCAGTTGGTTCATTTCTTACCTTGATATCAACTTATTTATTTTGTTTATATATGTTTATATTAAAAGCTGTTTTTATATATTGATATGTTATTTAGTCTCTTCGTTATGCATCCGTCTCTTAATGAAACTGGTAAACACACACGCACGGCCATACACATACATACATACACACACACGCCCACACACACACGCGTACACACACACACATATATATATATATACACACACACACACACACACACACACACACACACACATACATATATATATATATATATATATATATATATATATATATATATATATAGTATATTCTGGCTGCAAGTATTCGACCAAACAATTTTTTCATTTCGAGCGACAATTTCTTTCTTCTTATATATATATATACACACAATATACTCACACAATATATACGCACACATACACACACAAAAAAAATATATTCAGGCTGTAAGAATTCAACCAAATATTTTTTGTTCAATTTAACCGACAATTTCTTTCTGCTTAATTAGTTGTGTGTCTCTCTCTCTCTCTCTCTCTCTTCTCTCTTATATATATATATATATATATATATATATATATATATATATATATATATATATATATATAATCAAAGGCAGAAGGAAATATACTTATCAGACTTATTTATATGTCGGACTTGATCAAGACAAATGTAATGATTTTATATTGCAACAAGTATCTATAAACAAAAGCAAAATGTTTATAGATACTAGCTGCAAAATAAAACCATTAAATTTGCCTTCATAAAGTCCATCGGCTAAATATAGTTTTTTTCTCTTGTTTTTCATTTGTCTAATCATTTTAGTCTAATCTATAAGAATATATTCCGTATATATATATATATATATATATATATATATATATATATATATATATATATATATATATAATACTATACTGGAAAGACTTCATCCAAAGAATTTTTGTTCAATTCAACAGACAATTTATTTTTGCTTAATTACTTTTGATATTTTCCATTTTTCGATCAACATGGACATCCAAATAGAAATAATTCCAGAATTGTCTAAACTGCACATTTTTTTTTCTGAACTTCAGCTACAATTCTGATTACGACGTATATCTTTTTGTTTCAAAAACAGAATAAAAATTAATCATATAGCAATGCCTCGAGATCCGAGCGTAACGACATACGAGTTTTTTGAGATACGACACTGATTTCGGCCGAAGTTTTGCCTTGAGATACGAAGTGAATTTTGAGTTACGAGTGAGTTTCAAGTTAAGCATCCGCTAGTTGGCGCATCGAGCGCCATTTTTCGAGAGTATTTCACTGGCATTACGCGTGTTCCCCTCGACCTGGAAGGATCTCTGTTGTGTGCTTTGTCTTTTTGACGTTATTTTGCAAAATTACTTTAGTGACACTATGACTCCCAACAAACTAAATGTAAAGAGTAGTAGTGAAAAACCGAAATGTATGATTTCGATTGAGGTAAAGCGGAAAATTAAAAAAAAACAAAACATTAAGAAGTCGTACGAGTAATGGATTTGGCGAGACATTATGAGCGTTCTACATCGACGTTAAATAAAAAAAAAAAATTAAAATAGTTGCAGTAATGGATATAAAGTAATGTTTTAAAAAAATTAAAAAGTAAATAAGGTTAATATTGATTATCGTAGACTAGGCTCGCTGTTGCTAGGCTAGGTTACTGGTTGCTAGGCGAGTAGTTGTAATCCCTCTCTCTCTCTCTTTCCTCCGCCAGTTGACCTATGACTCGTCCGAACCTCATGGTTTATGACAATTTATTTCTTTACAATTTTTTCTCTTTTATTTTATTGTTTGTAAACTACATTTCCTGTTAATTCACGCGTTTTTGCTTGTAAGAAACACAAATAAAAAAAATAGGTGTGAGTTTTATGAGAATAAGGGTGGTTTTATGGGCTTGAATCGGATTAATTTCAATGAGGAAAACGGATTTAAAAATAACTGAGTTTTATGATAAGGGTGATATTTGAAACCTGATATGGGTACATTTATATGGTGAAAATGGATTTAAAAATAGGGGTTAGTTTTAAGAGAATAAGGGTGATTTTTAGGAGGCTGGAACAGATTAATTTCAATGGGGAAAACTGATTTAAAAATAACTGTGAGTATTATGAGAATAAGGGTGATATTTGAGACCTGATATGGATACATTTATATGGGGAAAATGTATTTAAAAATAGGGCTGAGATTTATGAGAATAACGGTGAATTTGGCTGGGCTGGAACGGATTAAATTCAGTGGGGAAAATAGATTAAAAAATAAGGGTGATTTTTAGGGGGCTGGAAAGAATTAATTTCAGTGGGGAAAATAGATTTAAAAATAGGGGTGAGTTTTATGAGAATAAGGGTGATTTTGGCGGGGCTGGAACGGATTAAATTCAGTGGGGAAAATGGATTTAAAAATAAGGGTGATTTTTAGAGGCCTGGAACGAATTAACTTCAATGGGGAAAATGAGTTTGAGATACGAGTCTTTTGAGTTACGAGTTGGGACTTGGAATGAATTAAAGTTATATCTCAACACATTATATATTTTGTTGTTTGAATATTTTTTTTAATCAGTAACCTCTTGCGTCTTATCTGAAAAAGTTAAACACGAATAAAATACATTTATTACTGACAACAACAAATCTGTGTAAATATACTCGTAATGTGTATAACTTATAATTTGTTTTTACTCACGATCCACCCATAAGACACGGAGAACTAATAAAGACCTTCTGCCTGCATAAAGTCGATCGATGAAGCTGGATGTAAACCGGATGCAATTTAAAATAGGTCTGTAGCTATACATGATTTTTAACAATAAATAATATGTAAATATACATGATTTTTTAACAATACATAATATGTAAATATACATGATTTTTAACTATACCCTTTATTTGTATTTGCGATAGAAATAATTTGTAAAAAGGATTAGGAAGAAGTAAATCTATGTTTTTTTAAGGTTTTATTGAAATTTTATTTAAATTTCCACATGTCCTCCATCATTAGCAATCCAAAGGGTAATACGATTTTGCAGTTCACGGAAAATATTTGCCAAACTGATTTACAGTAATGCCTGAAATCACATTAGTTATTTTAGCTATACTTAAAACTAGGTACATTAAACTTTATAACATTTTTTACAGATTATTTCTATCGCAAATACAAATAAAATTATAATTTTTTTAAAGTGCACACGAACTTTATGGACACCCTGTGTATTATTTATCTATTATTTTGGTTTACGTGTTGTAAACAATAATTAGTTAAAACTGTTCAATACTATTTCTCGAGTAGTTTCGTCTTCAAGGTTAAGATTAGTTTAGTCATCATCTGTATCAATTGATATTTATATAATGGAGATTTGCGTATGAATACAACAACAATTATTTTCTCAATTCATTGAAACTTCAAAATGAGTTTTCTTTTTTTTTTTTTTTTCAGAATTGCTCTTTGACGCTATTGGATTTCTTTTCACGGGGACATGATGAAAGTAATGTTTATTCAACAAATCCTCTTAGAGGAATAGCAAAACTAGGATAATTAATGTGATTGAAGGTATTACGGAAAATCGGTTGCACACTATCGTCCGATAACCGCAGAATCGTAGCAACCTTTGTACGCCTCATGATGATGGACATATTAAAAATGTATGTAAAGCTTTAAAAGGTATTTTCTACTGGATGCACATACTGTGCAAACCTGGGGAGAGAGAACCGTCGTTAGATCCGACGTACTCCACACCGACACAGCCACAAGGAACCATTGTGAACAAGGCTGAATAGTGCCTTTAAGTGAAATTCTTTTTCGTCAGAGAGACTCACAAAATTTTCATAACAGCTCCGTTTCGTCTCCAAACGTAAACAAAGCAATTCCTAAAGAAGCAATGAATATTTTATTTACTAATCCGAGATATCCATTTAAAATGCCCCCCCCAAAAAAAAAACACCCCAAAAAAAAAAAAAAAAGGGAAAAAAAAAACGCTAACCGTCAGGGTTAAAAATTGTTATACAGGAATAAATTGTCGCTACCGACACTTGAGTTTGAACATAGATCGCCAGTGAGCAAATACAGGCGATCCCGTTATTGAATTAAGTAGACCACGTAACCATAGAGGTGACGCATATATTGGATGTCGCGTGACGTCTAATTGATCGCTGCTCTATCACCATAATGCCTCCGAAACTTCACAGAGTTTCTAAGGCTTTATGGTGTATGAGGTAAGAATGGTAAGTAAGAATGAGTTGTTTTGGTGAAAGGAATATTGTTTGTATGTTTCGGCAAGTGTTGGCGGCTTGCTAAGTTTAATGTTAAGACAGAAGATGACCATCTTTTTCCCCTTTCCCCTTTTTGACCTTGTGCCACATTTGTACATATTGTACAATAAATATTATCGCGGCTCTATCCTCTATACTATTCGGATCGTTATTTCTAGTCTATCCTTTATAGTATTCGGGACGCTATTCTACTCTATCTCCTATTACTATACGGACCACTATTTTCTATATTTTTCCTCTATTCAGATCACTATACGGATTACTATTCGAGCGAGTATTATCGGCAAGTACTACTAGTGCTAGTGCTATTCGAAGGCGTCTGGCACCAGTATTGTTCCACAGCGTTACTATAGTTGTATCTGCGATTACAAAGTCTCTACTACAACGTGAATTACGAAAGTGACAAAGACTATTCGTTGACATCACAAAAGTGTCAACAAGTGTTCATTGATATAACAAAACCCTTTTATTTGACCATGGGAGAAACACATCAGTAGGCAGTAGCATTACGTCTGAACGATCGCTATTTCTAGTCTATCCTCTATTACTACACGGATCGCTATTCTCTACTTTATTCACTATACTATTTCTCTTTTCGGATCACTATACGAATTACTATTCGAGCGAGTATTATCGAGCAAGTACTATTTGTGCGAGTGATATTCGAAGGCTTCTGACACCAGTATTGTTCAACGGCGTTACTATAGTTGTATCTGCAATTACAAAGTCTCTACTACAACGAGCATTACGAAAGTGACAACGAGTGTTCGTTGACATCACAAAATAAATAAATAAATTTTAAAAAATGAAAAAATTTTCTTGAAACATTTATTTTAGCTTTAATTTCAAGCTAATAGATTAAATTTAATATTTCTAATCAGCAAACTTTCTTAATACAAATCTTTGTCGCATACGTGGACGCAAGAAAAACTAGATTTTTAACCAAAATTTTGAACGTGCTAGAAAGGATGAAAAAAATTTAATAAAATAATCAAAAATTCCTTGGCCTTTCCTCTTCCTCTGCTCTTTTTTTCAGTGAATTATTGGAGTTAACAAGCTTAGACGTTATTTCAAGCGGATACTCATATTCGAGCGGAAGATTGTTTCTTTATTAAACAGTATAATTATTTATTTTCCGCTACTGGCCTGATATACGAAAAATCATATTAAAAAAAAATATATTCGTTCTCTGACAGGATTCGAACCTGTGTACCCCTGAGTAGAGAAAAACCATCGTGAATAGCTACAATATTTAGTGCATACACATATTTGATCAGATTATCGCTTCTTTATTAAACAGTATATTATTTCGTCTACCGGCCTGAATATATGAAAAATCGTGTTAAAAGTAATATCCGCTCTCCGACAGGATTCGAACCTGCGTACCCCTGGGTCGAGAGAAGCCTCGTTAGATAGACATATATTTTTAGTCGATACTCATATTCGAGCGAACGTTCGTTTATTTATTAAAAGTATATTTATTTATATTTACATTATTCGGACTATTTTCCTCATCTTTGTTCCCATATTTATCACAACGTTTCGGCCGTTGAACGCTCCAGCCTTCTTCAGGTGGCTGGAATGTCGAACTGAACCCTTTATTTCACTCACTGGGGTAGACTGTTCTTGTTCCACGTGCCATGTCCAACGGATGTCAGTTATCAGTTATCTCCAGTTAACGCCTTTATCCACTGTGCCATGTGTCCTTGAGACGTCCACAGCGGCCGAAACGTTGTAATAAATATGGCAACACAGATGAGGACAATAGTCCAAATGATGTAAATAGTGTACATAATACCTCATCTCACAAATATAGAGAGATATATTTATTTATTTTCGTCTACCGACCTGAATATACGAAAAATCATGTAAAGGGAAAAATATAAGTTCTCCGACAGGAATCGAACCTGCGTACCCCTGGGTCGAGTGAACCGTCGTTAGAGAGATATATTTTTTGCGGGTACTCATAACTGAGCAAACGACAAACAATCGTTTACTTATTAAACAGTATATTTATTTATTTTCATCTACCGGCCTGAATATACTAGAAATCTTATTTAAAAAAAATACGTACCCTGACAGGATTCGAACCTGCGTACGCCTGAGTAGAGTGAATAGTCTTTAGATAGATATGTTTTTTGTGGGTATTATTTGAAAAAATTTATTTTCATCTACCCCTGACTAGGATTCTTAAAATGCGTACCCTGACCTGACGCCTGAGTAGAGTGAATAGTCTTTAGATAGATATGTTTTTTGTGGGTACTCATATTTGAGGAAACGACAAGTGATTGTTTACTTATTAAACAGTATATTTATTTATTTTCATCTACCGGCCAATTTAAAAAAATACGTGACAGGATTGAACCTTACTTAGAGTGAATAGTCTTTAGATAGATATGTTTTTTGTGGGTACTCATATTTGAGGAAACGACAAGTGATTGTTTACTTATTAAACAGTATATTTATTTATTTTCATCTACCGGCTTGAATATACTAGAAATCTTATTAAAGGAATACGCTCTCTGACAGGATTCGAAACTGCGTACCCCTGGATAGAAGGAACCGTCGTTAGCAATATATGTTGTGATTTTTTTTTCTGGCTTCTTCTCTGGGTTGCGTGGTTCGCATTTACTTTCCTTTAAAAAATGTGTCATGTTGAATCAATGCAACATTAATCGACACCAATCTGTTTCGTGTCAACAAAGTTCTCTAAAAGCAACTACCAATCCACCAACAAAGAGATTTTTACTTGAGTTTATTCCGACTTTATTACAACGTTAAAATCCTTCCAGCTATCCCGGAGTTTTGCAGGCTAATAATTTTTTTTCTTTCTTTTTTCATCGTAATGCTATTTGTTTTGATAGACGTTTCGTGAGAACTGCAAATAAAACCCTGACTTTTCACGTCGTGCTTCCAAAAGGTGTGTGACGCGTAACGAGAGCTGAGTTGCTTTCTTTAAGTGCTTGAACTTTCGGAACTAAATGTAAGGCAGGGTTGAGATGAGAGCCGTAAACAGGAACAAACTGTCGTCTCTCGAGTGTGACGAAAATATCACTTGGAATCACCGAGACACACGGCCGCGTCACGTCGAAACACAAGTTCCCGTACGAAGTTAAGAGATGTGAGGCTGGTCAGTAGCTAGAGGAGTTTGGGCGTACCAGGTGCTGTAAATTTGGATGTGGAGGTGGTGTAAGGGTTACTGCCTCGGAATTGGTAAACAGAGAGCCGAGTTCCAATTCCGTTATATTCACTTCCGCGCAAATACCCTTGGGAAAGTTATGTATCCACAGCTGCTTCCCCCAGCTATGGGTTAATTAGTAAGATTTTTTTTTATCAATAAAGCATTATTATCTCAAAAAAAAAAAAAAAAAATTCCTTGCAAAATATTTAGATTTCGGCATTAAGTATGCCATAGAGATCGACATGCCGCTAAACAAAGACAGTCAACCAACAGAATCAGACATTAATGCAACTTTATTTACATTATTCGGACTATTGTCCTCATCTTTGTCGCCATATTTATCACAACGTTTCGGCCGTTGTACGCTCCAGCCTTCTTCAGTTGGTTGGAATGTCGAACTGAACCCTTTATTTCGCTCACTGGGGTAGACTGTTCGAGTTCCAAGTGCCATGTCTAATTGATGTCAGTTATCAGTTATCTCCTGTTAAAGATCTCCATTGCCTTAACCGGGTATTGAGCTCACACTCTTTGGGTCCTGGCACTGGATCAAGAACACATGGCACAGTGGATAAAGGCGTTGGTTAGATCCAGTGACAGGACCCAAAGAGCGTGAGTTCAATACCCGGTTAAGGCAGTGGAGAACTCTCAGAGGGAAATTCACAGGAGATAATTGATAACTGACATCCATTAAACATGGCACGTGGATCTAGAACAGTCTAGCCCAGTGAGCGAAATAACGAGTTAAGTTCGACATTCCAGCCACCTGAAGAAGGCTGGATCGTACAACGGCTAAATATGGCGACAAAGATGAGGACAATAGTCCGAATAATGTAAATAATGTACATAATACGTCATCTCAGAAATATAGACAGACTCATTAATGCAACTGTATCTAACTAAAGAATTCCTTTGTTTTTCATTTGTCTTGATGTTTTATCTCTTTTAAGGGATTTTACTTTTTTTAGTAACGGTCAAGGCTCTCCCCATCTTTCTAACCTTCCGCTTATTTTTGTCCGCTTACTTCCACCACCTGTTCCTGGTCTAGCTTGTTGGTTAGGCCACGCACTCTTTATGCGATGTTTCCCCTCTACCCTTTAATCTGTCCTGTGAGTATCGGATTTTCCAAGCCGTCTTTCCTCATTATGAGCTCTGGAAATTCCAACTTTCTATTTTTTATTCGAAGCAAAAGTGTCATTTTCATTTCCATTTTTAAAAGCTTTCTTATTACTTACCTGTTCCGTCCATGGTATTCTCAGCATCCTTCTGTAGAGCCGCATCAATTTTGCTTCCTCTCATCTTCATCTTGTGCCGCATTCATTCAGCACTCTTTTCTTTGTTTCTAATGAAATTTTCATGTTTTTTTAATACTTTGCTTAGCTTTTAGACGGCTATTATACAGCAGTTGTCTTTGCTTCCAATGTTAAGTGTGCATTAACCGTCCTGGGTATGACGATAAACTAGGCGCGGCAGCAATATTTCTGATGGTGAAATTATAAGGAGCGTGTTGCTGTTTTCAGGTCCACTGTGACTTGGGGTGGCAGCATCTATTAGGGTCCCATTTCGAGCGAATAGTTAACTTCAAAACTGGGGTCAAAACACTATTAAAGTAAAATAAATATTTTTTCAATAAATACTTTTCAATAAATATTTTTATTTCGGTTACTTACTTACTCCGGAATAATAAAAAAAAATATTGAAAAGTATTTATTGAAAAAAATATTTATTGTAAATTCCTTATGGTTTATTTAATGCCAAAATTTAATTTTCTTGGGAGTATTAATAATTCCATTTACGAAAATGTATTGCTGGTAAGTTTTTTTACTATGAAAATCTTTTGCTGGTATTTTTACTACGAAACTCTATTTTTATACTTTAGTTTTGACCCAAGTTTTGGGTGTTAATTATTTGCTCAGAGCTGGGACCCTAATAGATGCTCCCACGCCCAGTCAGAGTGGACCTGGGAACAGCAAGACGTTCCTTAAAACTTCACGATCAGAAGTCTTACTTACTGTCCCGTGTATTTGATCGTCATACCCAAAACGATTACTACACTCTTAATATTGGAAACAAAGACAACGGCTATATAATAGCCAACGGCTATTTATTTACTCTGGATAGAAAGGGGTTTAAGGCAAGAATGCGTCTTCTCACAGGACCTGTCCAACCTATAAAGCGAGGCAATTCTGAGAGAATTGGAAACTCTACCGGGATTTAGCATTGGCGGCCACAACCTTAATAACCTAAGATACGCGGACGACACAGTACTGATAGCAGACACGGAAGCAAAATGACAAAATCTCCTACAGAAGTTATCCACAGAGAGTGAGAAGAAAGGACTAAGCATAAACTATAACAAGACAGAATGCATGGTCACCAGTAAGAGGATGAGCCCGAAATGCGATTTGCAGGTCGAGAACACTAGAATCAAGCAGACGCGAAAGTTTAAATATCTGGGAAGCGTTTTGACAGAGGGCGGTAAGTGCGGCGATCCGTAGGCATATTGGAATGGCCAAGGATACATTCCAAATTATGGACAGAGTATTGAGAGACAGGAGGATTTCTTTGGTAACAAAGAAAAGAATACTGAGCTGTTACGTGACATCTGTTCTTCTTTACGGCAGCGAATGTTGGACGATTTTCTCTAAGATGAAAACGAGACTCGAGTCGACAGAGTTATGATTCTACAGAAGGATGCTAAGGATACCATGGACCTAGCGTGTGAGCAACGATGAGGTCATAGAGAGTTTACAAACAAGGAGAAGTCTTATACCTAACATCAGAAAGAGGAAGCTGAATTTTCTGGGACACATGAGGAAGGAGTGCCTGGAGAATTTGATACTCACGGGTCAAATAGAGGGAAAGAGAGACAAGAGAAAGCAGCGCGTGACATACCTGATGAGTTTGAGCAGGTGGATGACAGAATGTGGTATGGGGGAGGAAGCAGAGGGAACGATCTTGCTGGGAGGTTCAATGGATAGAGGGAGGTGGAGAGCCATGATCGCCCACGTCCTGAAAGGACATGGCACATAAAAAGAAAAGACTTACACCGACTTTTTTCAGGTGACTGGAATTTCGAATCGAACCCTTTATTTCGTCCACCGTGGTAGATTGTTCTAGTTCCACGTGCCATGTCTCTTCAGGATGCCTCAGTTATTTCCCTTTGAATGAATTCTCCAAGTTTTTGGTTCACCACAACAGTAGCCTGGTACTGAACGCAAAACTCTTTGGGTCTAGTCATTGGATCTAACCAACGACTGGTCCATGTATCCTTGAGGAGCTGAAGAAGGCCGGAGTTTACAACGGTCAAAACGTTGTGAATATGGCATTGCAGATGAGGATAGCAGTCCGAATAATGTAAATAATGCATATAATCATAATCCTTCATCTCGGGGGTAGAGAGGCCGAAACGTTGTGAAAATGGCAATGAAGATGAGGATAACAGTCCGAATAATGTAAATAATACAAATAATCATAGTATCTCATCTCAGAGATACAATCACCCGAGGAAGGCCGGAGTATACAACGCCCAAAATGTTGTCAATGTGGCAATGAAGACGAGGAAAACAGTCCGGGTAATGTAAATAATGCAAGTAATCATAATACCTCATCTCAGAGATCGAAGTCACCTGAAGAAGGCCGGAGTATACAACGCCCGAAATGTTGTGAATGTGGCAATGAAGATGAGGATAACAGTTCGAATAATGCAAATAATGCAAGTAATCATAATACCTCATCTCAGAGATCCAGTCACCTGAAGAAAGCCGAAGAGTACAACGGCCGAAACGTTGTGAATATGTCAATGAAGATTAAGATAACAGTCCAGATAATGTAAATAATGCAAGTAATCATAATATCTCGTCTCAGAGATCCAAGCACCTGAAGAAGGCCGAAGCTTACAACGGCCGAAACGTTGTGAATATGGCAATGAAGATGAGGATAACAGCCCGAATAATGTAAACAATGCAAGTAATCATAAGAGCTCATCTAGGAGAGATAGGCAGAACAATTTTATAGTTAAAATAATAAATTATTAGATCTTTGCAAACTTTTGTCCTGGATTAGAAAATCGAAAATAAAATGACATACTTGCAAAAAAAGACATCTATTAGTCAAGGACCTATCTTCCTTGTTTTTTAACAACTGCCTCCCATCATTCTGCAAGCTTGTAGATGACGTTTTCGTGTTATTTTGTTTGTTCACGTTTTGTTGGAAGAAGGTTGTGATGCATTTAAACTAACTGTACAAAGTTAAATGCTTTGTCATGTAAATTATTCTGTAGAGATCGGAACAAATGAAAATACGAAGAAGTCAATTGAGGAAAATACGGTGGGTATTGGAGGGTTTCCCATTTCAATTCGTTAAGTTTCTTCAAGGTCTGTTTTGTTACATGCAGTCTTGAATTGTCCTGATAGAAAATAACGGTTTTTCGATTTGCTAAAATCCGCCATTTTTCTTGAACACAACTCTCTTTAAATTACGAAAGGCAGTTGAGGCATAGATTTTCATACTCTTAACAATCTCTTCCACGTCTTCTGCACCTTCACAAGTTTCCAGTTCCGTTATCATAAACGGTTCATTTTATAACAAAAGATCAACTTTTCATCGCTTGTGACAATTCTGTCCGAGAACGGATCCTTTTCGGTTAATTAATAAAGAAATAACGTCAAATTATCATTTATTTTCTTTATCATCTTAATTTACTTTCCTTACCGCAATTCCGAATCAACCATTCCCTGATTCTCAGGAAACAGTAAACAGCATTTAGAGATTCTAAATAAAATACAAAAAAGAATCTGCAATGTTATTAGTCTTGATCCGGTATCACGTTTTTAATCTCTTTCCTACCGTCATAATGTAGCTTCACTGTGATTTTTAAATAAAAATTTTTTATGGTAACTGTTTTGATGAACTCTCCTCTATGGTACCTAGATTTTATTAATTTAAATTCAGTACTAGATTGGCGGCTAGGTCTTATCACTGAAATGGCTAGATGCATCCGTAAGTTCTATTGTAACAGTTTCTTCTCTCGCACTTCTCACTTGTGGGACGCTTATCCGGCTTCTGGCTTTCAAGTCACCTTTGATCTTCAAAAATTTACATGCTGTATCAATCTTTAGCTTCGGTTTTCTTAATTCCTGTTCTTTCATTTTTCTCTCTTCTTAATATTTTTTTTATTATATTCTCTCACACTTAGTAAAGCCTAGCGTCTTAATAGCTTCGTTGCCTTGCTTGGGATAAAATAATGAACATACGGAAGACACCAAAACAGCCCTCGTCTTAGTTGCTTGTATTACCGTAACAGCAGTCTTAACAGATTGGGCTACGTGGATCAACAGCAGTCAATAAATTCCCATAGGAGTATCTTAAATAGTGTCACGAGTGCAGAAATGTAATTATCTTCTATATGAATGCTGGACAATCTCCTCATATTGTTCATAAACTAAGCAAAGTATTAAAAGATAGGAAAATGTCGTTAGAAACAAAGAAAAGAGTTCTGAACTGCTATGTAATATCTAATCACTTATATGGCAGTGAATGATGGACAATCTCTTCATGCTTTTCATAAACTAAACAAAGTATTAAGAGATAGGAAAATGTCATTAGAAACAAAGAAAAGAGTGCTGAACTGCTATGTAATATCTAATCTCCTATATGGCAGTGAATGATGGACAATCTACTCAAGCCTTTCATTAACTAAGAAAATTATTAAGAGATAGGAAAATATTAGAAACAAAGAAAATATTTCTGAACTGCTATGTAATATCTAATCTACTATATGGAAGTGAATGCTGGACAATCTCCTCATGTCTTTCATAAACTAAGCAAAGTATTAAGAGATAGGAAAATGTCGTTAGAAACAAAGAAAAGAGTGCTGAACTGCTATGTAATATCTAATCTCCTATATGGAAGTGAATGCTGGACAATCTCTTCATCCTTTTCATAAACTAAGCAAAGTATTACGAGATAGGAAAATGTCGTTAGAAACAAAGAAAAGAGTGCTGAACTGCTATGTAATATCTAATCTCCTATATGGCAGTGAATGATGGACCATCTACTCATGCCTTTCATAAACTAAGCAAAGTTTTAAGAGATAGGAATATGTCATTAGAAACAAAGAAAAGAGTGCTGAACTGCTATGCAATATCTAATCTCCTATATGGAAGTGAATGCTGGAAAATCTCTTCATGCTTTTCATAAACTAAGCAAAATATTAAGAGATAGGAAAATGTCGTTAGAAACAAAGAAAAGAGTGCTGAACTGCTATGTAATATCTAATCTCCTATATGGAAGTGAATGCTGGACAATCTCCTCATGCCTTTCATAAACAAAGCAAAGTATTAAGAGATAGGAAAATGTCGTTAGAAACAAAGAAAAGAGTGCTGAACTGCTATGTAATATCTAATCTCCTATATGGAAGTGAATGCTGGACAATCTCTTCATGCTTTTCATAAACTAAGCAAAATATTAAGAGATAGGAAAATGTCGTTAGAAACAAAGAAAAGAGTGCTGAACTGCTATGTAATATCTAATCTCCTATATGGAAGTGAATGCTGGACAATCTCTTCATGCTTTTCATAAACTAAGCAAAGTATTAAGAGATAGGAAAATGTCGTTAGAAACAAAGAAAAAGAGTGCTGAACTGCTATGTAATATCTAATCTCCTATATGGAAGTGAATGCTGACAATCTCTTCATGATTAAGAGATAAGAAAATGTCGTTAGAAACAAAGAAAAGAGTGCTGAACTGCTATGTAATATCTAATCTCCTATATGGAAGTGAATGCTGGACAATCTCTTCATGCTTTTCATAAACTAAGCAAAGTATTAAGAGATAGGAAAATGTCGTTAGAAACAAAGAAAAGAGTGCTGAACTGCTATGTAATATCTAATCTCCTATATGGAAGTGAATGCTGGACAATCTCTTCATGCTTTTCATAAACTAAGCAAAATATTAAGAGATAGGAAAATGTCGTTAGAAACAAAGAAAAGAGTGCTGAACTGCTATGTAATATCTAATCTACTATATGGAAGTGAATGCTGGACAATCTCTTCATGCTTTTCATAAACTAAGCAAAATATTAAGAGATAGGAAAATGTCGTTAGAAACAAAGAAAAGAGTGCTGAACTGCTATGTAATATCTTATCTCCTATATGGAAGTGAATGTGGACAATCTCTTCATGCTTTTCATAAACTAAGCAAAGTATTAAGAGATAGGAAAATGTCGTTAGAAACAAAGAAAAGAGTGCCGAACTGCTATGTAATATCTAATCTCCTATATGGAAGTGAATGCTGGACAATCTCTTCATGCTTTTCAAAACTAAGCAAAGTATTAAGAGATAGGAAAATGTCGTTAGAAACAAAGAAAAGAGTGCTGAACTGCTATGTAATATCTAATCTCCTATATGGAAGTGAATGCTGGACAATCTCTTCATCCTTTTCATAAACTAAGCAAAGTATTAAGAGATAGGAAAATGTCGTTAGAAACAAAGAAAAGAGTGCTGAACTGCTATGTAATATCTAATCTCCTATATGGAAGTGAATGCTGGGCAATCTCTTCATGCTTTTCATAAACTAAGCAAAATATTAAGAGATAGGAAAATGTCGTTAGAAACAAAGAAAAGAGTGCTGAACTGCTATGTAATATCTAATCTCCTATATGGAAGTGAATGCTGGACAATCTCCTCATGCCTTTCATAAAAAAGCAAAAATTTAAGAGATAGGAAAATGTCGTTAGAAACAAAGAAAAGAGTGCTGAACTGCTATGTAATATCTAATCTCCTATATGGAAGTGAATGCTGGACAATCTCTTCATGCTTTTCATAAACTAAGCAAAATATTAAGAGATAGGAAAATGTCGTTAGAAACAAAGAAAAAAGAGTGCTGAACTGCTATGTAATATCTAATCTCCTATATGGAAGTGAATGCTGGACAATCTCTTCATGCTTTTCAAAAACTAAGCAAAATATTAAGAGATAGGAAAATGTCGTTAGAAACAAAGAAAAGAGTGCTGAACTGCTATGTAATATCTAATCTCCTATATGGAAGTGAATGCTGGACAATCTCTTCATGCCTTTTCATAAAAAAAGCAAAGTATTAAGAGAAAGGAAAAATGTCGTTAGAAACAAAGAAAAGAGTGCTGAACTGCTATGTAATATCTAATCTCCTATATGGAAGTGAATGCTGGACAATCTCTTCATGCTTTTCATAAACTAAGCAAAATATTAAGAGATAGGAAAATGTCGTTAGAAACAAAGAAAAGAGTGCTGAACTGCTATGTAATATCTAATCTCCTATATGGAAGTGAATGCTGGACAATCTCCTCATGCCTTTCATAAAAAAAGCAAAGCATTAAGAGATAGGAAAATGTCGTTAGAAACAAAGAAAAGAGTGCTGAACTGCTATGTAATATCTAATCTCCTATATGGAAGTGAATGCTGGACAATCTCTTCATGCTTTTCATAAACTAAGCAAAATATTAAGAGATAGGAAAATGTCGTTAGAAACAAAGAAAAGAGTGCTGAACTGCTATGTAATATCTAATCTCCTATATGGAAGTGAATGCTGGACAATCTCCTCATGCCTTTCATAAACTAAGCAAAATATTAAGAGATAGGAAAATGTCGTTAGAAACAAAGAAAAGAGTGCTGAACTGCTATGTAATATCTAATCTCCTATATGGAAGTGAATGCTGGACAATCTCCTCATGCCTTTCATAAAAAAAGCAAAGTATTAAGAGATAGGGAAATGTCGTTAGAAACAAAGAAAAGAGTGCTGAACTGCTATGTAATATCTAATCTCCTATATGGAAGTGAATGCTGGACAATCTCTTCATCCTTTTCATAAACTAAGCAAAATATTAAGAGATAGGAAAATGTCGTTAGAAACAAAGAAAAGAGTGCTGAACTACTATGTAATATCTAATCTCCTATATGGAAGTGAATGCTGGACAATCTCCTCATGCCTTTCATAAACAAAGCAAAGTATTAAGAGATAGGAAAATGTCGTTAGAAACAAAGAAAAGAGTGCTGAACTGCTATGTAATATCTAATCTCCTATATGGAAGTGAATGCTGGACAATCTCTTCATCCTTTTCATAAACTAAGCAAAGTATTAAGAGATAGGAAAATGTCGTTAGAAAAACAAAGAAAAGAGTGCTGAACTGCTATGTAATATCTAATCTCCTATATGGAAGTGAATGCTGGACAATCTCTTCATGCTTTTCATAAACTAAGCAAAGTATTAAGAGATAGGAAAATGTCGTTAGAAACAAAGAAAAGAGTGCTGAACTGCTATGTAATATCTAATCTCCTATATGGAAGTGAATGCTGGACAATCTCCTCATGTCTTTCATAAACTAAGCAAAATATTAAGAGATAGGAAAATGTCGTTAGAAACAAAGAAAAGAGTGCTGAATTGCTATGTAATATCTAATCTCCTATATGGAAGTGAATGCTGGATAATCTCCTCATGCCTTTCATAAACTAAGCAAAATATTAAGAGATAGGAAAATGTCGTTAGAAACAAAGAAAAGAGTGCTGAACTGCTATGTAATATCTAATCTCCTATATGGAAGTGAATGCTGGACAATCTCTTCATGCTTTTCATAAACTAAGCAAAATATTAAGAGATAGGAAAATGTCGTTAGAAACAAAGAAAAGAGTGCTGAACTGCTATGTAATATCTAATCTCCTATATGGCAGTGAATGCTGGACAATCTCCTCATGCCTTTCATAAACTAAGCAAAGTATTAAGAGATAGGAAAATGTCGTTAGAAACAAAGAAAAGTGTGCTGAATTGCTTTGTAATACCTAATCTCCTATATGGCAGTAAATGATGGACAATCTCCTCATGTCTTTCATAAACTAAGCAAAGTATTAAGAGATAGGAAAATGTCGTTAGAAACAAAGAAAAGTGTGCTGAATTGCTTTGTAATACCTAATCTCCTATATGGAAGTGAATGCTGGACAATCTCTTCATGCCTTTCATAAACTAAGCAAAATATTAAGAGATAGGAAAATGTCGTTAGAAACAAAGAAAAGAGTGCTGAACTGCTATGTAATATCTAATCTCCTATATGGAAGTGAATGCTGGACAATCTCCTCATGTCTTTCATAAACTAAGCAAAATATTAAGAGATAGGAAAATGTCGTTAGAAACAAAGAAAAGAAAAGTGCTGAACTGCTATGTAATATCTAATCTCCTATATGGAAGTGAATGCTGGACAATCTCTTCATCCCTTTCATAAACTAAGCAAAATATTAAGAGATAGGAAAATGTCGTTAGAAACAAAGAAAAGAGTGCTGAACTGCTATGTAATATCTAATCTCCTATATGGAAGTGAATGCTGGACAATCTCCTCATGTCTTTCATAAACAAAGCAAAATATTAAGAGATAGGAAAATGTCGTTAGAAACAAAGAAAAGAGTGCTGAACTGCTATGTAATATCTAATCTCCTATATGGAAGTGAATGCTGGACAATCTCCTTCATGCTTTTCATAAACTAAGCAAAATATTAAGAGATAGGAAAATGTCGTTAGAAACAAAGAAAAGAGTGCTGAACTGCTATGTAATATCTAATCTCCTATATGGAAGTGAATGCTGGACAATCTCCTCATGCATTTCATAAAAAAAGCAAAGTATTAAGAGATAGGGAAATGTCGTTAGAAACAAAGAAAAGAGTGCTGAACTGCTATGTAATATCTAATCTCCTATATGGAAGTGAATGCTGGACAATCTCTTCATCCTTTTCATAAACTAAGCAAAATATTAAGAGATAGGAAAATGTCGTTAGAAACAAAGAAAAGAGTGCTGAACTGCTATGTAATATCTAATCTCCCTATATGGAAGTGAATGCTGGACAATCTTCTCATGCCTTTCATAAACAAAGCAAAGTATTAAGAGATAGGAAATGTCGTTAGAAACAAAAAAGAGTGCTGAACTGCTATGTAATATCTAATCTCCTATATGGAAGTGAATGCTGGACAATTTCATCCTTTTCATAAACTAAGCAAAATATTAAGAGATAGGAAAATGTCGTTAGAAACAAAGAAAAGAGTGCTGAACTGCTATGTAATATCTAATCTCCTATATGGAAGTGAATGCTGGACAATCTTTTATGCTTTTCATAAACTAAGCAAAATATTAAGAGATAGGAAAATGTCGTTAGAAACAAAGAAAAGAGTGCTGAACTGCTATGTAATATCTAATCTCCTATATGGAAGTGAATGCTGGACAATCTCTTCATGCTTTTCATAAACTAAGCAAAATATTAAGAGATAGGAAAATGTCGTTAGAAACAAAGAAAAGAGTGCTGAACTGCTATGTAATATCTAATCTCCTATATGGAAGTGAATGCTGGACAATCTCTTCATGCCTTTCATAAACTAAGCAAAATATTAAGAGATAGGAAAATGTCGTTAGAAACAAAGAAAAGAGTGCTGAACTGCTATGTAATATCTAATCTCCTATATGGAAGTGAATGCTGGACAATCTCTTCATGCTTTTCATAAAAAAAGCAAAGTATTAAGAGATAGGAAAATGTCGTTAGAAACAAAAGAAAAGAGTGCTGAACTGCTATGTAATATCTAATCTCCTATATGGAAGTGAATGCTGGACAATCTCCTCATCCTTTTCATAAAAAAAGCAAAATATTAAGAGATAGGAAATGTCGTTAGAAACAAAGAAAAAGAGTGCTGAACTGCTATGTAATATCTAATCTCCTATATGGAAGTGAATGCTGGACAATCTCCTCATCCCTTTCATAAACAAAGCAAAATATTAAGAGATAGGAAAATGTCGTTAGAAACAAAGAAAAAGAGTGCTGAACTGCTATGTAATATCTAATCTCCTATATGGAAGTGAATGCTGGACAATCTTCTCATCCTTTCATAAACAAAGCAAAGTATTAAGAGATAGGAAAATGTCGTTAGAAACAAAGAAAAGAGTGCTGAACTGCTATGTAATATCTAATCTCCTATATGGAAGTGAATGCTGGACAATCTCTTCATCCTTTTCATAAACTAAGCAAAGTATTAAGAGATAGGAAAATGTCGTTAGAAACAAAGAAAAGAGTGCTGAACTGCTATGTAATATCTAATCTCCTATATGGAAGTGAATGCTGGACAATCTCTTTATGCTTTTCATAAACTAAGCAAAATATTAAGAGATAGGAAAATGTCGTTAGAAACAAAGAAAAGAGTGCTGAACTGCTATGTAATATCTAATCTCCTATATGGAAGTGAATGCTGGACAATCTCTTCATGCTTTTCATAAACTAAGCAAAATATTAAGAGATAGGAAAATGTCGTTAGAAACAAAGAAAAGAGTGCTGAACTGCTATGTAATATTTAATCTCCTATATGGAAGTGAATGCTGGACAATCTCTTCATGCTTTTCATAAACTAAGCAAAATATTAAGAGATAGGAAAATGTCGTTAGAAACAAAGAAAAGAGTGCTGAACTGCTATGTAATATCTAATCTCCTATATGGAAGTGAATGCTGGACAATCTTTTCATGTCTTTCATAAACTAAGCAAAATATTAAGAGATAGGAAAATGTCGTTAGAAACAAAAAAAAAGAGTGCTGAATTGCTATGTAATATCTAATCTCCTATATGGAAGTGAATGCTGGATAATCTCCTCATGCCTTTCATAAACTAAGCAAAATATTAAGAGATAAGAAATTTCGTTAGAAAGAAAGTATACTCAATTGCTATGTAATGTCTAATGGTTAATGTTTTTATGTTAACCAGATTCTGATACTGTTAATTTAACCTTACTGAAGAATAAACGTGATAAAATATCAGAAATTAGTTCTACATTCTGTACATTAATTCAGTTTGCATACAGTAAATACAGCACAAGGAAATTTGTTTTAATTTTCATTTTATTTTCATTCTTTTTGAATGAAGAGAGCATTTCCACGATCAAAGTTTTTTTCTACACCGTACAATGCCAACTGATTTTATATCTAGTCGTAAGTTTGGACAAGTCGTTAAGTAAAGAGTGACTTTATTTGAAGTAGCTCTCTGTAGATAATGCAATTATACGCCGAGTTGTTTATTCTCACTTTTGAAACAAATATGGTCTGTTGCTTTTTATTCTTTTGTCTGCGTATAACCTGACAGTATTTTGCGAAAGTTTGTTCTGATTTAAGAGCAGACATGTTATTCAAAAGGTTTAATAGTTGCAAACACGATTATCTTTCTTCTGTCACGTCTCTTAGTCTTTTGATGATCGATAATTTCATTTCGTAAATTTTTTCAAAGATAACACTATACTTTTATTCTTTCTATATTCCGTGAAAGATATTTGCTTATTCATTCTTCGAACCTCATAACGGGTCATAATGTCGAAACAATTATCTGTTACAATTGATGCGTAAATCTCTTGAAAATTTTGTTTTATTTCAAAGGATCAGATTTAATTACCGTATCGGTGTGTCTTGGTATCTTCCAAGAGATCATATTCAGGGTAAATGCTTGCAGTCTCACGTATAAGAATCACCATTTTATCTATAGACTCATGTACATATTTACCTAGAGAGTCAAGTATAAAAATCACCAATTTTTACCTATAATGTCAGAATAACTATCTATTACAATTGATGTGTAAATCTCTTGAAAATTTTTGTTTCATGTCAAAGGATCAGTTTTTAATTACTGTATAGGTGTGTATTGGTATCTCCCAAAACTACCTATAGACTCAAGTATTAAAATCACCAATGTTGACCCATAGACTCAGGTACTGATCGAAATGTATTGGTATTGTTGCTATGGTAACGAAAGTAATGTATTCTAAGTAAAGACACATGACACAGATTGACCTTGAACTCATTGAACACATGTACTCTAAGTTATTCCATTCTCGTTAGCTTCCTAGGTTTATAGCAATGCACGGAAGTTTCACCACGCCATAGAGGCTCCATCAGTGAGCATGGCTTTGCAGCAGTTTTTGACCAAGTACAACATTCCCAAGGTTCGGTAACCATCATATTCCATATATTTCGCTCCTTGTGACTTTTTCCTATTAAATAAAATTCCACTTGATAGGAAGAAGATTTCTATTTTTATAGATTGTACGAGCTCTGGTAGGATTGTAGCTTTCAAATGAAATGCTTTCACTGCTAACGCCCACTGTTACCCATCCTACTGTGTCATTCTTCCAATAGACTTTACGTTCAGTTCTTGAGCAATGCCGTGCAATGTTGGTTTGGAATGGCTCTGCAATCTTTACGATAGCTGAAAAATACCGGTGAGGCGCCGTCATCAAATTATGCGTAAAACTCGACTGAACGGCTACGAAAACTCGAGATATGCTTCCCCCGCCTTTTAGCGAGCATTCTATAGCTCCAACCCAAATGTTTCAGTGGCACAAGCGTTTCAAGTCCGGTCAACATCGGTTCGAAATGATGAGCGCTCAGAACAGTTAAATATATGGCAAACATTTCAGGAAATTGTTAACTACAGACTTCGTCTGCTTGAAGATACATCTCTGGAAATATTTTGGTAGCACCTTCGTACAAACCACAATGCTTTTACGTACATCTGTATATATGTGAATAGTTTAGTGTCTATATTCGGATATTTTAAACATTTTTTTATTAACTCTAAAAGCAAAATTATCCAGACCGTTTATTTAATATAACTTACCTGCAAAAGCATGAAATTCAAGATACATAATTTTAAAATGGAATGCCAACTGTTAAAATAATTGTTTCGTAATGGCAGCCTTATCGCCAGAGGAAATCTGAAGGCAAACGAGAAAGCAAAAAGCAAAAAGGAAATTTAAACGGTTGCTGCTGTAAATGTAAGACGCATTCTAGGAAAATATTTTCAATTGGTTCAGTTCCTAAATGCAAATGACAATTTTTGATTGGTATAATGAATGAAATTTACAGCAATTTTGTTAAGGATATAAACTTCTTTTTATCTTATATATTTATTTTTAATAATTTCTGCAGTTCATACTCATGTTCTTATTCGCGAAAATTTCCGAAGCTTTAACAGACAAAATGGCGTATTCCTCTGCAGGGCTTCTTAACATGAAAACAAAAGGCATCTCTGCAACAAAATTTAATTTCGTCGTTCATAAATTGAATACATTCACCGATGATAAAATGAAAATAACAATGTCTTATTGGAACTCAAAACTGATAAAACTGATAACTTACTCAGCAAAAAACATGTCTTCGCTCCTCTTTTTCTGTGTGCCGTGTCCCTTCGGGGTGTGGTTCTCTGCAACTTGTTATCGCTTGTTATTGCCTGTTTACTATCCATTACAAAGGGTCGGAATGAGAATTGTGGTTCTACAGAAGGATAATGAGAATACCATAGTAAGTAAATGTAATCAATGAGAAAGTTTTCCGGATAATAAGGACTAAAAGGACAGTGGAACTTAGAACCAGAGATAGAGAGGAAAGACGGCTTGGAGAAATTTATACTCACAAGACAAACTGAGCAAGTGGAGCAGATGAAAATATCGAGTAACCTATTTAACAGTTTTTATGTAAATGTTTTGTGGAACAGGGACTGGGTGGGGGATATTCAAGTAAGAAACATTGCTTATAGATGAAAAAGGCTAGCATTTGTAGAGAGTCTCCATAACCTAGAGACATGGGTAATGTATATCGGTGCAGAAAAGTTTTGTCTCGTTCACTTTACGCAAATACCCATGATTGATTTCTTTTTTACGGTTTATCAACATTTCTCTGGTTGTCTAAAACCAGAAAATATTTTTTTAGAATTTAAACACATTTGAAGATAATAATGATTTACTGATACAAGACCTACTAATTAACCCATAGATGAGGGCAATTAGAGGTCTATCCACGCCTTTTACAATGCTATTTGTGCATCGTGGAATATAACGAACCAGACTGTAATTGGAATTCGGATTTCTGATTTCCAGTTATGAGTAATTATCCAAGTTTAGAGCACCTGGTATTCCCAAGCGGTCACCCATCTAGGTACTGGCCAGGATCGATGTTGCTTAACTTCGGTGGTCGTACGAGAACATATTTGAACATATGACTAAAAAAGGCAATAATCCATCTCCCCCAGATATGGATTAAATAGCCTTTCGGAGTGAGTTTCTAGCCTGCCTAGATGGATAAAGTTGGTGAAAGAACTCTTTAGCCTTGGGTGACTGTCTTTCTAGAGATGTCCCTGTTGCAGTTTTTTGGGTATTATGTACTAGTGAGCTAGCCTAAATGAGTTGACCCATTTTATAGTTCACCAATAGAACGGTTAACCAATCAGAAACCTCAAAATATTCAATGCGACGTGTATAAAGGCAGCCATTTTTTTCTCCCAAATTGTCTGCACTGCCAACCTGATATCGAAGACTTAAAGAATTACTTAACAACCGCTACTTTCTCTGAATCTTCACTGCCGACCTCTGATATTGAACAGATTACGGACTTCACTGGATTTCATATTCAGAGACTGCGGCAAACATGGTCAACAGTCTCGATAAAAACACCAGCATGTAGGGTTAGCGACCCACATTCTCGCTACCACTTTCTTCGAGATTTTTTTTCGCGTTGCTTCGGAAGCATACATTCGGCACATCTACAGAAAGGATTTACCTGCGTACGAGATCAGAGAGCGAGTTGTTCAATCTCGCCCGCCTCAGAGCCAGTACCAAAAGCACGCGAAGCCCTTGTCAGAGATATGTTTTTTGCCGATGATGTGGTGGTAGCGACTCACATTCAATGCGAACTTCAGTCACTGATGAGGCATTTATCACAGGCCTGAAGAGACTTCGGAGTTACCAACAGTTTGAAAAAGACAAACGTTCTGGGACAAGTTATTGAAACGCCACCACCCATCACCATTGATGACTATCAGCTCGATACGGTCTATCATTTCACGTACCTTGGCTTCACCATCTCTGACAACCTCTCCTTAGCCTCCCAGGCTGTCGGTGAAGACCAAAATGATAGCGAGGCTTGAACCACGTACACCAGGCAAGAAAGGCGTCTGAACACCTTTCACGTGAGAAACATACGCCGCATCCTGGGAATAGCGTGTTCTGGAATGTGTTCTGTGTATTTCTCTCGACAACATGGCAGAAAAAGGACTCGTTTTGAAATCTCGCCCAAATAGTCGGTACCCTCTACAATATTTGACTGTCCTTCACCTTGACAATGACCTTGCATTAATTTCTTAATGTATCAAGGAAACAGAATCATTGTTACTATAACTTGAGCAAGCAGCGAACCAGGTAGGTCTTTATTGCAAGGTGAGTGAGACAGAATATATCACAACCTCCCCTGAACGATCCGAGTTGGAGTCAATCAATAATACATCCATCAAAAGATAAGTGATTCCCAACAAGACTTCAACATTCACAAAGCTCTTGAATGGGATTCATGTAACAAACTTCACAAAATTTGGCGCTCAAACCTTCCATCCTTCTTAAAAGTCCAAACCTATCGAACGTTATAACCAGTCTTAATGTATGGGTCAGAAACTTGGACATTATCTGCTCGTCCTGAGATACGACAGGATGGAACATATTCAAATTTGCTTAGAAAAATCCAGAATATCAGTTGGAGATCCCATCCAACGCTTAATACAATTTTCGAAGAACTGAGACCAATGTCTTTTAAACTCAAACAAAAATGATTACAGTTTGCCGGCCACTGCCACCAAGCGGACATTTTTTACTTTTATGACATCCTTCTGCAAGTGTCTTCTCACGAAAATTGACTTTCTCAGACACCATAGATCGGGACGCAGGGTTGGACATTGAGGATCTGGGGACAGCAATACATGACCGAACAGTGTGGAAAGAGATTGTCAATAGAGTTCCCGCCAACCATAGGGAGGTCGAAGGATAATGATGATGATGACGATGATGATTATGATGTATATATCAAATAAAAATAAATGCATACATGCAAAACAGACTGAGATAGATAGATAGATAGATAGATAGATAGTAGAGACTGAAATGAATAGATAGATAGATAGATAGATAGAAAGAAATAAAGAAATAGACTGAGATAGATAGATAGATAGATAGATAGATACAAACTGATTGAAATAGATAGATAGATAGATAGATAGATAGATAAATAGATAGATACAAACTGATTGAAATAGATAGATAGATAGATAGATACAAACTGATTGAAATAGATAGATAGATAGATACAAACTGATTGAAATAGATAGATAGAAGCTGAGATAGATAGCTAGATAGATAGATACAAACTGATTGAGAGATAGATAGATAGATAGATTGAGATATAGATAGATAGATAGATAGATAGATAGATAGATAGATAGATACAAACTGATTGAAATAGATAGATAGATAGATAGATACAAACTGATTGAGATAGATAGATAGATAGATAGATAGATAGATAGAAACTGAGATAGATAGATAGATAGATAGATAGATATAGATAGATAATAGATAGAGATAGATTGATAGATAGATAGATAGAAATACAAAAAGATAGATTAAACAAAAACGATTACAGTTTGCCAGTCACTGCCACCCAGAGGACAGGTAAATCGTTTTCATTCTTACTCTTATAGCATCCTTTTGAAAATGTCTTCTCACGAAAATTGACTTTCCTAGACACCATAGCTCGGGACTCAGGGTTGGACACTGGGCATCTAGGGACAATAATAGAGGACCTGACTGTGGAAAGGTATTTTCAATGGAGTTCCGACCAACTACAGGGACGTCAAAGGATGATGATGATGATGTCAAAGGTGGGTTGTGTCGCATCACGCTATATTGACCTATATACACCACTGCTTTTATGTCTTCAGTGCCTCTACGACCCTAATAAGTTACGTGACACACCCACTTTATAGCCTGACGTACATATAAGAATGAGTCATATGACTGTATTGAAGAAGTGTCGGCACATATACACTAAGACAGGGTTTTTTTTTCCGAGAAAATAAAAAAAACACTTTTATCAGTTGCAAAAGATTTAATTGAATAATATTCTACCCGTCTGAATTTCTGGGGTGAGGAGTTATTATTTATAATGTTTAAAATCGGACTGTTGTCCTCATCTTTGTTTTTATTATTACAACATTTCGGTCGTTGTACCTTCCGGACTTCCTCAGATTTATATCGATCTGTGTAAGCTTCTGTGAATTTAGAACTGAGCTCTTTACTCAATTTACTGTGTTAGACTGTTCTTGTTCCAATACTCATGTCTAAGGATATCATCTTGTTCTGCCTTTTTTATGTTCCACGAGACAATTTTGTAATGGATAAAAAAAAAGGCAGAGAATAATTCCTGCTACTTTAAAGATTCCAACCCGCACGCCTTTTTTAAACGACACTTTTAATTAATTCAAAATTCCTTCAATAAACCCCGACACGGTTTTTCGAGAAGGACGTTTTAGATTAATTCGAATAATATTTACCGGCAAACTAATACAGATCGAATTCATATTTGGTATAATCCAGTAAGTTCAATGATTCCCCCGGCACGACTATTCCAGTCAGCGCATTTATTTAATTCAAATTATTTTCTGTTATTTTTTAGACATTCCACTATTTTCAAAATGTCTCCTTTGTGCGACAATTTCAGACGGGATTCTTATTTAGTTAAAAAAAAATTCTTCAATACAATCTGAAAATATTATTTAAAGTCTTTTTAGTAAGTGCAAAAGATTAACTTGAATATGATCTATCGGCACTATTAATACGGACGACATTTCTATTTGATACAGTAATCCATTAAGTTCAATGATTCAACCGGCTCAACTATTTCAGACAGCGTTTTTAATTCAAAAGTTGTTCAATATAAATTTGAATAATAATGAAACAAAAGATTGATTATTTTACTGTTGAAATTGTTAGATTCAATCATAAATTCTATGGTTACAGCTTCTTCTCCTACCCTTCCCGCGTGTGGAACTCTCTTCCATCTTATTGCTTCTCCAGTCAAATTTGACTTTCAAAAATGTAAAATATCTTCTGTCTTCTTAATTCTTGTTCTTTTATTGTCCTCTCCCCTTAATAGTAGTTTTTCTCATATTCTCTAACACTCAGTAACCCCTTGCATCCTAGTGGCTTTATTGCCTTTGATCTTCATAGATTTAAATGCAATGTCAATCATTATCTTCTGTATTATTTTTTCCAGGATTTTTTCTTGTTCTGTCTCCTTAATAGTTGTTTTTCTTATATTCTCTAACACTCAGTAACCTCTTGCGTCCTAGTGGCTTTATTGCCTTTGATTTTAAAAAATTAAATGCAATGTCAATCGTTATCTTTTGTCTTCTTAATTTTTGTTATTTTATTGGCCTCTCTGTTTAATAGATGTTTTCCTCTCTAACACTCAGTAACCCCTTTGCGTCCTAGTGGCATTATTGCCTTTGATCTTCAAAGATTTAAATTCAACTTCAATTATTATCTTTTATCTTTTTAATTAATGTTTTTATATTGTTCTCTCTCCTTAATAGTTGTTTTTCTCATATTCTCTAACAATCAGTAACCCCTTGCGTCTTAGTGGCTTTATTGCTTTGCTTGGGGTGAAATGATTAAAAAAAAATCTGCCGGCATGACTAATACAGACTGCATTTATTTGATACGATCCAGCAAAGGTTTACGGCCACATCACATTGATACACCGAAGATAAGCAACATCGAACCTGATTAGCACCTAGGTGGGTGACCGCTTGAAAATACTAGCTTAGATGTATAGGTTTAGTGGATAATGACTCGGAATTGTGGATCGGAGAGCCAAATTCCAATTCTCCTTGCGTTCGTTTTATTCACTTTGACGCAGATAACCTCGAGAAAGTTATAAATTCAGCTCTTATCCCCCTGATATGGGTTAATTAGTAAGAATGATCCATTACACAATTATGATCTAAAAAAGCAAAAATAATAATAATAATAATAATAATAATCTTACAATCTAAAAATATTTTCTGGCTTTACATACCATGCAAAGGTTGAACCTTATGAATCAATCAAGGAAATACAGATTAGCTACACAAGCATCTATTTTGCATTTATTTGCATTTTCTGGAACATAACAGTATACAAACTACCGTGGCTACAATGTGAGTGATCAGTTTATATATTGTGTTGTAATATAGAATTGATCCCCAAATATATATCTCTATCTATAAAAGGCAAGATGTGTATCTGTGTATGTATGTGTGTGTGTGTGTGTGTGTGTGTGACGAATGCACGGCAGCAATTTTCGACGGATTTGCACCAAAATTTACATGCACATGCTCCAAGTTAGCGGGATGGCCAAGACCGACTTTGCATTTCCCAACTCCCATCGATAGTGGAAAAATGTCGATTTTTTCATGCTTCTACGGCAGTTTTCATGTAGTTTGCGGCCATTTTCAACTGGCCAGAGTGAGAGCCTATAGCTGGCTGCCACGAATAGGCAGGAAGATTCTATTGGCCAGCGTGAGAGCCAACAGCTGACTGACATGAATGTTAACTAGCATGCTAGCATGCAAAAAAAATTCGTCACAAGTGGGAAAAATTTAAATCTGCATGGCACTTTACTCTAATTGGCTCATTCGGTTGCTTAAACTCAACGTTGATTCTGATTTCGCAGAAATGGGTTGTGTGTGAAAAAGTATTTGTTGTTAACATTCTTTTCTCATTCGGTTTTTCCAGTTATGAGTCCTTTTTTTTAAAGCTGATCGTTTTGTGTTCATTTTGTTTAGTTCTTTTTTCGTAACAGATTTAATGTTTAGTATAGAGCTTAGAAAAAATTCGCAGTGTGAAATAGGCAAGAAGTAAGGCATGTAGCAACATCAGCACGGCAAAGGGCACTCCTTTAAAGGCAAGGAAGGGCAACAATATTTTAAGTGAAATGCTAGCGTTGCCGTATGAGTCAAATTCTGATTAGGTATGAATCCATCTCTACTCCCCCAAGATATGGCTAAAATATGTATCACTAAATTATTATCATCTCCAAAAATAAATTTTACAATCTAAAGATATTTTCTGGCTTTAAATAGAATGCAAAGGGCTAAACCGTAAAAAAGAAGTCAGTCACACAATCAAATACTGATTAGCTACACCGTCATGTCTTTTAAATTTATTTACATTCCCTGGAATATAAATGTTTAGAAACTACCGAAACCACAAAGTGAGGGATCAGTTTATATATTGATTGTAATTTAGAATTGATCCCTCATTTTATATAATAAAATTTTACATAATTTCTTGTAGGCATCAGTAGGGGATCAGTTTATATATTGGTTGTAAGATAGAATTCTTCCCCCTCTTTATACCCACATTATAATTTCTTGTAGGCATGTCTTTTAAATTTATTTACATTCTCAGGAAGATAAATGTATAGAAACTGCCGTGGCCACAAAGTAAGGGATCAGTTTATATAGTGATTGTAATTTAGAATTCATCCCCCACTTAATACACACACTATTTTTTCTTGTTTGTTAATCAGTTTCTGATTAGGTATGAATGCAGTTCCCCCCCTAACTATGGGTTAATTAATAAAGCTTCTATAACTAAAAATTGTGATCTAAAAAACTGTTAGACATTTTCGTGACGGTCGTCCTCGAGTATAGAATCCAGAGGTTGGCAGTGAATATTTCGGAGACAGTAGGAAAGCGTAGTGCAGGTTCGCAGTGGATATCGCAGCAAGGTAGCAGAGCGTAGTTCTTCCATCTGTCATGTTCGCCGGACAAATTGCCTCTGGTCAGGTTGGTAGGAAAACAAAGATGGCCGCCTTTATACACGACGGATACAGTGTTTTGTGGCTTCTGATTGGTCAACCTTCTATTGGTCGACTATAAAGGGAATTAAGTAAATTCTGACTCGCTCACTAGTTATATACACATATATACCCCCAAAATCGTAACAAAAACATCTTACAATCTAAAAATATTTTCTGTCTCTTTTTTCTTTAAAGTAAAGGGTTGATAAGCCGTAGGAAACGAATCAGTCAATCAGTCATTTATGTTCAATGATTCCCTCCCGGTATGGCTATTCCAGACATCACCTTTATTTAATTCAAAAGTTGTTCAGTACAATGTTGAAATAATTCTAACTGACATGACTAATTCAAATTTATATTTCATACAATCCAGTAAGTAAGATTTTTTAAAATCCAGGCAGAATCAGTATTCCAGACAGCCCATTTATTTTGTCGCCATCTTGTTCAATGTGGTTGCTGGTATGCCTGTCTAGTAGGATGACATTGTTGCAGACGCTTTCTCAGACATATTTGTGTGTGTTCAAAATCCACAGTACCCACCGGGGCTATATACTGCAACTATGGTGAACAAACTTTAGTTACATTTTCTAGAAAAGAGCGCATTATCTGGCGTGATCAACACTTTGAATAAGGCGGTGCTCTCAAACCTTCGGTCACAATGACTAGTACAAATTTGCTCAAACCCTCTGTCCAAATGACTAGCACAGCCATAGACGGCTCTCAAATAATTTCATGTACCCAATTTCATTTCAAAGCACTTTTCAAAATTATCACACGTTGGTATCGCCTCCCTAAGCCGATAGCATCAGGAAGTTGCCTTTTTCATAACGCGACCGCGATGAGATTTGAATCCAGGTCTCATGGTCGGGAAGCAAACGTTTTAATCTATCGGCCATGCGCATTAAAAGAGCGCTTTCTGTTTGCATCTTATTCAAAATTAGTATGAGAATATTCAATCGATGGGGGTTTCTATCGACATGGGTGGGGGTCTACTACATAAATCTTTGTCTCCGCGAATCCTTCAGTCCTTGGACTTATCAGATATTTGCAGAAAGGTAATACGATCCGTTTCTTTTATGTCAATGCTAGCTGACATTTTCTAGCGAATCGATTCACTTGTGACGTCGTCGAGGCGGAGTAATATTAGCGGATGGTTGGTCAACTCGAACGCTTGGACGTTTGCAATGAGTCTAACAAAAAAAAACTGATTTGATTTTGTCAGTATAACGTATTTAAGCAGGTGTCGCCTTGGGTTCGATTCAGTGATCCACTTGCATCAACCTAGAGAGTCGACGTAAAACTCCAGGTTTTCACACATAGAGTTCTTTACTTAGGGCCAAGTCATAGTGCAACTCTCGCAGAGAACTGTAGGCTTACCTCAAATCTCGTCGTTCTACTGGGAACGAGAATTTTTTAGTTTTGGTTCGGGCTTGCGTTAGTTCTCTGCTGTAGTCGGCTTTTAAAAAAATCAAAGAAAACATAGATTTAGAGAAGAATTAATTTGTCTCGAAAACATAATCCTCTTTAACTTAGAACATTTTTATTTTTAATTTACTAAAGATTTATTACAATTAATATATTTGGCGAAGCTTTAGATCCTAACATCCCATCCCGTCAACAATTGTCTACGAAAAGTTAGAATTTATTATCTTGAAAATCTTTGAATTCATTATCCATGTTAAAACAGTTTTAACCCTTTGCTTCTACAAGGCATTTACATGTCTACCATCCAAACGTTCATACTTGTGCTTGTCAGATTTATATCTATTGCAAGGCAACAATGTCTTTTTGGAAAATAGAATGTGCTGATATGTGCAGTGTTTCGTATAATAAAACGTACAAATCATAAGTTATTTACACTACACTCTCTGTATCACATGTGATACACAGGTTTTTATTGTGTGAAACTCTATATACCCGTACACTCTATTTGCCAAATAAGCTTAGTTGCCTTGAAGTAGTTAAAAATCTGAAAACAGGCAAGCGTTCTGTGGTCATATATGCTTCGCAAAATATTAGATTAGGCCTTTCCTCAGACATCCTGCTCAATAGTAGACTCTTTTCTTAAGTGTCCATAGTTTGACCACTCTTTTAAAAACATGGCTCATGTACACCACATGTGACGGATGGGCACGGAAATCAAATGTCCTGTGCATCATATGTGAATAGTTGGTTTGGTTTACTGCTTCAGCAAGTACCCGACTCCTCCTGTTATCGTCCACCTCTACAAGAGACAGATCAGGCTGAAAATAGAGTACTACTGCTATATATGGGTTGGAGCTGCACAGTCTTCTCTTTCCAGTTTCATTTGAGTCCAAAAGTCTCTGTGTTTTTGTGGTTGACAAATTATTTTCCACCCTACAACACCTTTTGCTGATGTGATATTGCAAGCCATTCCCTGTTCAATAACTATTTCCATGATTAGCGTTCAGATGAACTATATACGTCAGATTAACCCTTTACCAATTTCATTTCTATTATCCAAACGTTCATACTTGTGCTTGTTTGATTTATATTAATTGCAAGGCAACTCAGTTTATTTAGCAAATGGAATGAACTGGTATATGGTGTTTAGCATAATAAAAACGTACAAATCATGTTATTAACACTACGCTATGTGTTTCACATGTGATGCACAGGTTTTTATTGTGTGAAACACTATATATGAATATTCTATTCGCCAAATAAGCTGAATTACCTGGCAATAGTTATAAATTCGTTATAATCTCCAGGTCCGCTTGGCGGCAGTGTCCGGCAAAATGTAATCGTTTTTGTTTGAGCTTAAGAGATATTGGCCTCAGTCCTCCGTAAAATGTATTAAAAGTTGCATGGGATCTCCAACTGATGTTCTAGACTTTTCAAAGTAGATTTGTATATGTTCCATCCAATTGTCTTTCAATACCAGCAGAGAATGTCTAAATTTCTGATTTATAGAGTAGGACTGGTTTAGTAAATATTCGAAAGGTTTGGACTTTTCAAAGACGATGGAAGGTTCGAGCGCCAAATCTTGTGAAGTTTGTTACATGAATCCCATGCAAAAGCTTTGCAGATGTTGAAGTCTTTTTGGGAATCTCTTACGTGAGAACCAAGATATTTGAAGTTGCCTTATAGTTATAAATCTAAAAAACAGGCAAGCGTCCTGTGGTCATATATGATATATAAAATATTAGATTAGGCCTTTCCTTAGACGTTCTTCTCAGTAGGAGCCTATTTTTTTAAGAGTCCTTCGTTTAAAATCATTGCACCAGATATGTTTCAAGGGCATGGAATGACGTACAAGGCAATCAAAGGGTTAATGACATAAAAACTATACAGGAATTATAATTTTTTAAAAAGATTTTATGCTTTAGAAATAAAATAACTCTAGTTATACTGACAATTCTATCAGAAATATAGTTTTTTTCTTGATTACAAAAATACCTGGGGAAAATTGAAACGTAAAATGAAAGTTTTAGCACTTAAAATGAGTGTTTTAGCACTTAAAATGAGTGTTTTAGCACTTAAGGTAAGCGTTAAATGTTTGAACCTCTGCTTTACAATATCTAAAATTATCGGATTAAATTTGCTGAATTTTATTATGAAGTCAATTTTGTATAACAAAGTATTTAATAACTTATTTTTTTAAATTAATTCTGAAGTACAAAATATCGCATTTTGCTCCTATTTCATATTTTAACGGTAAACCAAACTAGGATTCAGCATATGTTTTAAAAAAAAAAGTTTTAGAAAGAAAAGCAGAAATGACATAAATATTAAATTTTATCATCAATATATTTCTTGTTATGAGTAATAACACCATAGAGATATATACAAAATTAACTTTATGTAGCAAATAAAAGTAATTTTAAGTAAATTATGCAGAGAAGAAAAAAAAATCGGGGGAAAAAGTCTTCGGGAAAAATGTTTGTTAAAAATTAAACATAAAACATTATTGAAGCGATTAGGATATTAAGTCATACCAATTTAATTATGATAAATGAATCGGTGTATAAGGAAAAGGGAAACCACTCCACTCTCTTTCAAAGAAGTCATGGCAATTCACAGATAATAAAGAAAAGGAATCTGTGGAGAAGGCAACGGGAAACCACTCCACTATCTTTCCCAAGAAGTCATGGCAATTCACAGATAATAAAGAAAAGGAATCTGTGGAGAAGGCAACGAGAAACCACTCCACTATCTTTCCCAAGAAGTCATGGCAATTCACAGATAATAAAGAAAAGGAATCTGTGGAGAAGGCAACGGGAAACCACTCCACTATCTTTCCCAAGAAGTCATGGCAATTCACAGATAATAAAGAAAAGGAATCTGTGGAGAAGGCAACGGGAAAGCACTCACTATCTTTCCCAAGAAGTCATGGCAATTCATAGATAATAAAGAAAAGGAATCTGTGGAGAAGGCAACGGGAAACCACTCCACTATCTTTCCCAAGAAGACATGACAATTCACAAATAATGAAGAAAAGGAATCTGTGGAGATGGCAGCGGGAAAACATTCCACTATTTTTCCCAAGAAGACATGGCAATTCACAGATAATAAAGAAAAGGAATCTGTGGAGAAGGCAACAGGAAACCACTCCACTATCTTTCCCAAGACGTCATGGCAATTCACAGATAATAAAGAAAAGAAATCTGTGGAGGAGGCAACAGGAATCCACTCCACTATCTTTCCCAAGAAGTCATGGCAATTCACAGATAATAAAGAAAAGGAATCTGTGGAGAAGGCAACGAAACCACTTCACTATCTTTCCCAAGAAGTCATGGCAATTCACAGATAATAAAGAAAAGGAATCTGTGGAGAAGGCAACGGAAACCACTTCACTATCTTTCCCAAGAAGTCATGGCAATTCACAGATAATAAAGAAAAGGAATCTGTGGAGAAGGCAACGTGAAACCACTTCACTATCTTTCCCAAGAAGTCATGGCAATTCACAGATAATAAAGAAAAGGAATCTGTGGAGAAGGCAACGGGAAACCACTCCACTATCTTTCCCAAGAAGTCATGGCAATTCACAGATAATAAAGAAAAGGAATCTGTGGAGAAGGCAACGGGAAACCACTCCACTATCTTTCCCAAGAAGTCATGGCAATTCACAGATAATAAAGAAAAGGAATCTGTGGAGAAGGCAACGGAAACCACTCCACTATCTTTCCCAAGAAGTCATGGCAATTCACAGATAATAAAGAAAAGGAATCTGTGGAGAAGGCAACGGAAACCACTTCACTATCTTTCCCAAGAAGTCATGGCAATTCACAGATAATAAAGAAAAGGAATCTGTGGAGAAGGCAACGGGAAACCACTCCACTATCTTTCCCAAGAAGTCATGGCAATTCACAGATAATAAAGAAAAGGAATCTGTGGAGAAGGCAACGGGAAACCACTTCACTATCTTTCCCAAGAAGTCATGGCAATTCACAGATAATAAAGAAAAGGAATCTGTGGAGAAGGCAACGGAAACCACTTCACTATCTTTCCCAAGAAGTCATGGCAATTCACAGATAATAAAGAAAAGGAATCTGTGGAGAAGGCAACGGGAAACCACTTCACTATCTTTCCCAAGAAGTCATGGCAATTCACAGATAATAAAGAAAAGGAATCTGTGGAGAAGGCAACGGAAACCACTTCACTATCTTTCCCAAGAAGTCATGGCAATTCACAGATAATAAAGAAAAGGAATCTGTGGAGAAGGCAACGGAAACCACTCCACTATCTTTCCCAAGAAGTCATGGCAATTCACAGATAATAAAGAAAAGGAATCTGTGGAGAAGGCAACGGAAACCACTTCCACTATCTTTCCCAAGAAGTCATGGCAATTCACAGATAATAAAGAAAAGGAATCTGTGGAGAAGGCAACGGGAAACCACTTAACTATCTTTCCCAAGAAGTCATGGCAATTCACAGATAATAAAGAAAAGGAATCTGTGGAGAAGGCAACAGGAAACCACTTCACTATCTTTCCCAAGAAGTCATGGCAATTCACAGATAATAAAGAAAAGGAATCTGAAAGGAAACCACTCTGTGGAGAAGGCAAGGCAATGGAAACCACTTCACTATCTTTCCCAAGAAGTCATGGCAATTCACAGATAATAAAGAAAAGGAATCTGTGGAGAAGGCAACGGGAAACCACTTCACTATCTTTCCCAAGAAGTCATGGCAATTCACAGATAATAAAGAAAAGAATCTGTGGAGAAGGCAACGGAAACCACTTCACTATCTTTCCCAAGAAGTCATGGCAATTCACAGATAATAAAGAAAAGGAATCTGTGGAGAAGGCAACGGAAACCACTTCACTATCTTTCCCAAGAAGTCATGGCAATTCACAGATAAGAAAGAAAAGGAATCTGTGGAGAAGGCAACGGGAAACCACTCCACTATCTTTCCCAAGAAGTCATGGCAATTCACAGATAATAAAGAAAAGGAATCTGTGGAGAAGGCAACGGGAAACCACTTCACTATCTTTCCCAAGAAGTCATGGCAATTCACAAATAATAAAGAAAAGGAATCTGTGGAGAAGGCAACGGAAACCACTTCACTATCTTTCCCAAGAAGTCATGGCAATTCACAGATAATAAAGAAAAGGAATCTGTGGAGAAGGCAACGGGAAACCACTTCACTATCTTTCCCAAGAAGTCATGGCAATTCACAGATAATAAAGAAAAGGAATCTGTGGAGAAGGCAACGGAAACCACTCCACTATCTTTCCCAAGAAGTCATGGCAATTCACAGATAATAAAAGAAAAGGAATCTGTGGAGAAGTCAACGGGAAACCACTTCACTATCTTTCCCAAGAAGTCATGGCAATTCACAGATAATAAAGAAAAGGAATCTGTGGAGAAGGCAACGGGAAACCACTTCACTATCTTTCCCAAGAAGTCATGGCAATTCACAGATAATAAAGAAAAGGAATCTGTGGAGAAGGCAACGGGAAACCACTCCACTATCTTTCCCAAGAAGTCATGGCAATTCACAGATAATAAAGAAAAAGGAATCTGTGGAGAAGGCAACGGAAACCACTCCACTATCTTTCCCAAGAAGTCATGGCAATTCACAGATAATAAAGAAAAGGAATCTGTGGAGAAGGCAACGGGAAACCACTCCACTATCTTTCCCAAGAAGTCATGGCAATTCACAGATAATAAAGAAAAGGAATCTGTGGAGAAGGCAACGGGAAACCACTCCACTATCTTTCCCAAGAAGTCATGGCAATTCACAGATAATAAAGAAAAAGGAATCTGTGGAGAAGGCAACGGGAAACCACTTCACTATCTTTCCCAAGAAGTCATGGCAATTCACAGATAATAAAGAAAAGGAATCTGTGGAGAAGGCAACGGGAAAACCACTTCACTATCTTTCCCAAGAAGTCATGGCAATTCACAGATAATAAAGAAAAGGAATCTGTGGAGAAGGCAACGGGAAACCACTCCACTATCTTTCCCAAGAAGTCATGGCAATTCACAGATAATAACGAAAATGAATCTGTGGAGGAGGCAACGGTAAACCACTTCACTATCTTTCCCAAGAAGTCATGGCAATTCACAGATAATAAAGAAAAGGAATCTGTGGAGAAGGCAACAGGAAACCACTCCACTATCTTTCCCAAGAAGTCATGGCAATTCACAGATAATAAAGAAAAGGAATCTGTGGAGAAGGCAACAGGAAACCACTCCACTATCTTTCCCAAGAAGTCATGGCAATTCACAGATAATAAAGAAAAGGAATCTGTGGAGAAGGCAACGGGAAACCACTCCACTGTCTTTCCCAAGAAGTCATGGCAATTCACAGATAATAAAGAAAAGGAATCTGTGGAGAAGGCAACGGGAAACCACTTACTATCTTTCCCAAGAAGTCATGGCAATTCACAGATAATAAAGAAAAGGAATCTGTGGAGAAGGCAACAGAGAAACCACTCCACTATCTTTCCCAAGAAGTCATGGCAATTCACAGATAATAAAGAAAAGGAATCTGTGGAGAAGGCAACGGAAAACCACTCCACTATCTTTCCCAAGAAGTCATGGCAATTCACAGATAATAAAGAAAAGGAATCTGTGGAGAAGGCAACGGGAACCACTCCACTATCTTTCCCAAGAAGTCATGGCAATTCACAGATAATAAAAGAAAAAGGAATCTGTGGAGAAGGCAACGGGAAACCACTCCACTATCTTTCCCAAGAAGTCATGGCAATTCACAGATAATAAAAAAAAAGGAATCTGTGGAGAAGGCAACGGAAACCACTCCACTATCTTTCCCAAGAAGTCATGGCAATTCACAGATAATAAAGAAAAGGAATCTGTGGAGAAGGCAACGGGAAACCACTCCACTATCTTTCCCAAGAAGTCATGGCAATTCACAGATAATAAAGAAAAGGAATCTGTGGAGAAGGCAACGGGAAACCACTCCACTATCTTTCCCAAGAAGTCATGGCAATTCACAGATAATAAAGAAAAGGAATCTGTGGAGAAGGCAACGGAAACCACTCCACTATCTTTCCCAAGAAGTCATGGCAATTCACAGATAATAAAGAAAAGGAATCTGTGGAGAAGGCAACGGGAAACCACTCCACTATCTTTCCCAAGAAGTCATGGCAATTCACAGATAATAAAGAAAAGGAATCTGTGGAGAAGGCAACGGGAAACCACTCCACTATCTTTCCCAAGAAGTCATGGCAATTCACAGATAATAAAGAAAAGGAATCTGTGGAGAAGGCAACAGGAAACCACTCCACTATCTTTCCCAAGAAGTCATGGCAATTCACAGATAATAAAGAAAAGGAATCTGTGGAGAAGGCAACGGAAACCACTTCACTATCTTTCCCAAGAAGTCATGGCAATTCACAGATAATAAAGAAAAGGAATCTGTGGAGAAGGCAACGGGAAACCACTCCACTATCTTTCCCAAGAAGTCATGGCAATTCACAGATAATAAAGAAAAGGAATCTGTGGAGAAGGCAACGGGAAACCACTCCACTATCTTTCCCAAGAAGTCATGGCAATTCACAGATAATAAAGAAAAGGAATCTGTGGAGAAGGCAACGGAAACCACTCCACTATCTTTCCCAAGAAGTCATGGCAATTCACAGATAATAAAGAAAAGGAATCTGTGGAGAAGGCAACGGAAACCACTCCACTATCTTTCCCAAGAAGTCATGGCAATTCACAGATAATAAAGAAAAGGAATCTGTGGAGAAGGCAACGGGAAACCACTCCACTATCTTTCCCAAGAAGTCATGGCAATTCACAGATAATAAAGAAAAGGAATCTGTGGAGAAGGCAACGGGAAACCACTTCACTATCTTTCCCAAGAAGTCATGGCAATTCACAGATAATAAAGAAAAGGAATCTGTGGAGAAGGCAACGGGAAACCACTTCACTATCTTTCCCAAGAAGTCATGGCAATTCACAGATAATAAAGAAAAGGAATCTGTGGAGAAGGCAACGGGAAACCTTATCTTTCCCAGAAGTCATGGCAATTCACAGATAATAAAGAAAAGGAATCTGTGGAGAAGGCAACGGGAAACCACTTCACTATCTTTCCCAAGAAGTCATGGCAATTCACAGATAATAAAGAAAAGGAATCTGTGGAGAAGGCAACGGGAAACCACTCCACTATCTTTCCCAAGAAGTCATGGCAATTCACAGATAATAAAGAAAAGGAATCTGTGGAGAAGGCAACAGGAAACCACTCCACTATCTTTCCCAAGAAGTCATGGCAATTCACAGATAATAAAGAAAAGGAATCTGTGGAGAAGGCAACGGGAAACCACTCCACTATCTTTCCCAAGAAGTCATGGCAATTCACAGATAATAAAGAAAAGGAATCTGTGGAGAAGGCAACGGGAAACCACTCCACTATCTTTCCCAAGAAGTCATGGCAATTCACAGATAATAAAGAAAAGGAATCTGTGGAGAAGGCAACGGAAACCACTTCACTATCTTTCCCAAGAAGTCATGGCAATTCACAGATAATAAAGAAAAGGAATCTGTGGAGAAGGCAACGGGAAACCACTCCACTATCTTTCCCAAGAAGTCATGGCAATTCACAGATAATAAAGAAAAGGAATCTGTGGAGAAGGCAACGGAAACCACTCCACTATCTTTCCCAAGAAGTCATGGCAATTCACAGATAATAAAGAAAAAGGAATCTGTGGAGAAGGCAACAACGGAAAACCACTTCACTATCTTTCCCAAGAAGTCATGGCAATTCACAGATAATAAAGAAAAGGAATCTGTGGAGAAGGCAACGGAAACCACTTCACTATCTTTCCCAAGAAGTCATGGCAATTCACAGATAATAAAGAAAAGGAATCTGTGGAGAAGGCAACGGGAAACCACTCCACTATCTTTCCCAAGAAGTCATGGCAATTCACAGATAATAAAGAAAAGGAATCTGTGGAGAAGGCAACGGAAAACCACTCCACTATCTTTCCCAAGAAGTCATGGCAATTCACAGATAATAAAGAAAAGGAATCTGTGGAGAAGGCAACGGGAAACCACTCCACTATCTTTCCCAAGAAGTCATGGCAATTCACAGATAATAAAGAAAAGGAATCTGTGGAGAAGGCAACGGGAAACCACTCCACTATCTTTCCCAAGAAGTCATGGCAATTCACAGATAATAAAGAAAAGGAATCTGTGGAGAAGGCAACGGGAAACCACTCCACTATCTTTCCCAAGAAGTCATGGCAATTCACAGATAATAAAAAGAAAAGGAATCTGTGGAGAAGGGCAACGGGAAACCACTCCACTATCTTTCCCAAGAAGTCATGGCAATTCACAGATAATAAAGAAAAGGAATCTGTGGAGAAGGCAACGGGAAACCACTCCACTATCTTTCCCAAGAAGTCATGGCAATTCACAGATAATAAAGAAAAGGAATCTGTGGAGAAGGCAACGGGAAACCACTCCACTATCTTTCCCAAGAAGTCATGGCAATTCACAGATAATAAAGAAAAGGAATCTGTGGAGAAGGCAACGGAAACCACTCCACTATCTTTCCCAAGAAGTCATGGCAATTCACAGATAATAAAGAAAAGGAATCTGTGGAGAAGGCAACGGGAAACCACTCCACTATCTTTCCCAAGAAGTCATGGCAATTCACAGATAATAAAGAAAAGGAATCTGTGGAGAAGGCAACAGGAAACCACTCCACTATCTTTCCCAAGAAGTCATGGCAATTCACAGATAATAAAGAAAAGGAATCTGTGGAGAAGGCAACGGGAAACCACTCCACTATCTTTCCCAAGAAGTCATGGCAATTCACAGATAATAAAGAAAAGGAATCTGTGGAGAAGGCAACAGGAAACCACTCCACTATCTTTCCCAAGAAGTCATGGCAATTCACAGATAATAAAGAAAAGGAATCTGTGGAGAAGGCAACGGGAAACCACTCCACTATCTTTCCCAAGAAGTCATGGCAATTCACAGATAATAAAGAAAAGGAATCTGTGGAGAAGGCAACGGAAACCACTTCACTATCTTTCCCAAGAAGTCATGGCAATTCACAGATAATAAAGAAAAGGAATCTGTGGAGAAGGCAACGGGAAACCACTCCACTATCTTTCCCAAGAAGTCATGGCAATTCACAGATAATAAAGAAAAGGAATCTGTGGAGAAGGCAACGGGAAACCACTCCACTATCTTTCCCAAGAAGTCATGGCAATTCACAGATAATAAAGAAAAGGAATCTGTGGAGAAGGCAACGGGAAACCACTCCACTATCTTTCCCAAGAAGTCATGGCAATTCACAGATAATAAAGAAAAGGAATCTGTGGAGAAGGCAACGGGAAACCACTCCACTATCTTTCCCAAGAAGTCATGGCAATTCACAGATAATAAAGAAAAGGAATCTGTGGAGAAGGCAACAGGAAACCACTCCACTATCTTTCCCAAGAAGTCATGGCAATTCACAGATAATAAAGAAAAGGAATCTGTGGAGAAGGCAACGGAAACCACTCCACTATCTTTCCCAAGAAGTCATGGCAATTCACAGATAATAAAGAAAAGGAATCTGTGGAGAAGGCAACGGAAAACCACTCCACTATCTTTCCCAAGAAGTCATGGCAATTCACAGATAATAAAGAAAAGGAATCTGTGGAGAAGGCAACGGAAAACCACTCCACTGTCTTTCCCAAGAAGTCATGGCAATTCACAGATAATAAAGAAAAGGAATCTGTGGAGAAGGCAACGGGAAACCACTCCACTATCTTTCCCAAGAAGTCATGGCAATTCACAGATAATAAAGAAAAGGAATCTGTGGAGAAGGCAACGGAAACCACTCCACTATCTTTCCCAAGAAGTCATGGCAATTCACAGATAATAAAGAAAAGGAATCTGTGGAGAAGGCAACGGGAAACCACTCCACTATCTTTCCCAAGAAGTAATGGCAATTCACAGATAATAAAGAAAAGGAATCTGTGGAGAAGGCAACGGGAAACCACTTCACTATCTTTCCCAAGAAGTCATGGCAATTCACAGATAATAAAGAAAAGGAATCTGTGGAGAAGGCAACGGGAAACCACTCACTATCTTTCCCAAGAAGTCATGGCAATTCACATAATAAAGAAAAGGAATCTGTGGAGAAGGCAACGGAAACCACTCCACTATCTTTCCCAAGAAGTCATGGCAATTCACAGATAATAAAGAAAAGGAATCTGTGGAGAAGGCAACGGGAAACCACTCCACTATCTTTCCCAAGAAGTCATGGCAATTCACAGATAATAAAGAAAAGGAATCTGTGGAGAAGGCAACGGGAAACCACTCCACTATCTTTCCCAAGAAGTCATGGCAATTCACAGATAATAAAGAAAAGGAATCTGTGGAGAAGGCAACGGAAACCACTCCACTATCTTTCCCAAGAAGTCATGGCAATTCACAGATAATAAAGAAAAGGAATCTGTGGAGAAGGCAACGGAAACCACTCCACTATCTTTCCCAAGAAGTCATGGCAATTCACAGATAATAAAGAAAAGGAATCTGTGGAGAAGGCAACGGGAAACCACTTCACTATCTTTCCCAAGAAGTCATGGCAATTCACAGATAATAAAGAAAAGGAATCTGTGGAGAAGGCAACGGGAAACCACTCCACTATCTTTCCCAAGAAGTCATGGCAATTCACAGATAATAAAGAAAAGGAATCTGTGGAGAAGGCAACGGGAAACCACTTCACTATCTTTCCCAAGAAGTCATGGCAATTCACAGATAATAAAGAAAAGGAATCTGTGGAGAAGGCAACGGGAAACCACTCCACTATCTTTCCCAAGAAGTCATGGCAATTCACAGATAATAAAGAAAAGGAATCTGTGGAGAAGGCAACGGAAACCACTTCACTATCTTTCCCAAGAAGTCATGGCAATTCACAGATAATAAAGAAAAGGAATCTGTGGAGAAGGCAACGGGAAACCACTCCACTATCTTTCCCAAGAAGTCATGGCAATTCACAGATAATAAAGAAAAGGAATCTGTGGAGAAGGCAACGGGAAACCACTCCACTATCTTTCCCAAGAAGTCATGGCAATTCACAGATAATAAAGAAAAGGAATCTGTGGAGAAGGCAACGGGAAACCACTCCACTATCTTTCCCAAGAAGTCATGGCAATTCACAGATAATAAAGAAAAGGAATCTGTGGAGAAGGCAACGGGAAACCACTCCACTATCTTTCCCAAGAAGTCATGGCAATTCACAGATAATAAAAAGAAAAGGAATCTGTGGAGAAGGCAACGGGAAACCACTCACTATCTTTCCCAAGAAGTCATGGCAATTCACAGATAATAAAGAAAAGGAATCTGTGGAGAAGGCAACGGAAACCACTCCACTATCTTTCCCAAGAAGTCATGGCAATTCACAGATAATAAAGAAAAGGAATCTGTGGAGAAGGCAACGGAAACCACTCCACTATCTTTCCCAAGAAGTCATGGCAATTCACAGATAATAAAGAAAAGGAATCTGTGGAGAAGGCAACGGAAACCACTTCACTATCTTTCCCAAGAAGTCATGGCAATTCACAGATAATAAAGAAAAGGAATCTGTGGAGAAGGCAACGGAAACCACTTCACTATCTTTCCCAAGAAGTCATGGCAATTCACAGATAATAAAGAAAAGGAATCTGTGGAGAAGGCAACGGGAAACCACTCCACTATCTTTCCCAAGAAGTCATGGCAATTCACAGATAATAAAGAAAAGGAATCTGTGGAGAAGGCAACGGGAAACCACTTCACTATCTTTCCCAAGAAGTCATGGCAATTCACAGATAATAAAGAAAAGGAATCTGTGGAGAAGGCAACGGGAAACCACTCCACTATCTTTTCCCAAGAAGTCATGGCAATTCACAGATAATAAAAAGAAAAGGAATCTGTGGAGAAGGCAACGGGAAACCACTCCACTATCTTTCCCAAGAAGTCATGGCAATTCACAGATAATAAAGAAAAGGAATCTGTGGAGAAGGCAACGGAAACCACTCCACTATCTTTCCCAAGAAGTCATGGCAATTCACAGATAATAAAGAAAAGGAATCTGTGGAGAAGGCAACGGAAACCACTTCACTATCTTTCCCAAGAAGTCATGGCAATTCACAGATAATAAAGAAAAGGAATCTGTGGAGAAGGCAACGGAAACCACTCCACTATCTTTCCCAAGAAGTCATGGCAATTCACAGATAATAAAGAAAAGGAATCTGTGGAGAAGGCAACGGGAAACCACTCCACTATCTTTCCCAAGAAGTCATGGCAATTCACAGATAATAAAGAAAAGGAATCTGTGGAGAAGGCAACGGGAAACCACTCCACTATCTTTCCCAAGAAGTCATGGCAATTCACAGATAATAAAGAAAAGGAATCTGTGGAGAAGGCAACGGGAAACCACTCCACTATCTTTCCCAAGAAGTCATGGCAATTCACAGATAATAAAGAAAAGGAATCTGTGGAGAAGGCAACGGGAAACCACTCCACTATCTTTCCCAAGAAGTCATGGCAATTCACAGATAATAAAGAAAAGGAATCTGTGGAGAAGGCAACGGAAACCACTCCACTATCTTTCCCAAGAAGTCATGGCAATTCACAGATAATAAAGAAAAGGAATCTGTGGAGAAGGCAACGGGAAACCACTCCACTATCTTTCCCAAGAAGTCATGGCAATTCACAGATAATAAAGAAAAGGAATCTGTGGAGAAGGCAACGGGAAACCACTCCACTATCTTTCCCAAGAAGTCATGGCAATTCACAGATAATAAAGAAAAGGAATCTGTGGAGAAGGCAACGGGAAACCACTCCACTATCTTTCCCAAGAAGTCATGGCAATTCACAGATAATAAAGAAAAGGAATCTGTGGAGAAGGCAACAGGAAACCACTCCACTATCTTTCCCAAGAAGTCATGGCAATTCACAGATAATAAAGAAAAGGAATCTGTGGAGAAGGCAACGGGAAACCACTCCACTATCTTTCCCAAGAAGTCATGGCAATTCACAGATAATAAAGAAAAGGAATCTGTGGAGAAACGGAAACCAACTCCACTATCTTTCCCAAGAAGTAATGGCAATTCGGAATCTGTGGAAAGGCAACCCACTCCACTATCTTTCCCAAGAAGTCATGGCAATTCACAGATAATAAAGAAAAGGAATCTGTGGAGAAGGCAACGGGAAACCACTCCACTATCTTTCCCAAGAAGTCATGGCAATTCACAGATAATAAAGAAAAGGAATCTGTGGAGAAGGCAACGGGAAACCACTTCACTATCTTTCCCAAGAAGTCATGGCAATTCACAGATAATAAAGAAAAGGAATCTGTGGAGAAGGCAACGGAAACCACTCCACTATCTTTCCCAAGAAGTCATGGCAATTCACAGATAATAAAAAAAAAGGAATCTGTGGAGAAGGCAACGGGAAACCACTCCACTATCTTTCCCAGAAGTCATGGCAATTCACAGATAATAAAGAAAAGGAATCTGTGGAGAAGGCAACGGGAAACCACTCCACTATCTTTCCCAAGAAGTCATGGCAATTCACAGATAATAAAGAAAAGGAATCTGTGGAGAAGGCAACGAGAAACCACTCCACTATCTTTCCCAAGAAGTCATGGCAATTCACAGATAATAAAGAAAAGGAATCTGTGGAGAAGGCATCGGGAAACCACTCCACTATCTTTCCCAAGAAGTCATGGCAATTCACAAATAATAAAGAAAAGGAATCTGTGGAGAAGGCAACGGGAAACCACTCCACTATCTTTCCCAAGAAGTCATGGCAATTCACAAATAATAAAGAAAAAGGAATCTGTGGAGAAGGCAACGGGAAACCACTCCACTATCTTTCCCAAGAAGTCATGGCAATTCACAGATAATAAAGAAAAGGAATCTGTGGAGAAGGCAACGGAAACCACTCCACTATCTTTCCCAAGAAGTCATGGCAATTCACAGATAATAAAGAAAAGGAATCTGTGGAGAAGGCAACGGGAAACCACTCCACTATCTTTCCCAAGAAGTCATGGCAATTCACAGATAATAAAGAAAAGGAATCTGTGGAGAAGGCAACGGAAACCACTCCACTATCTTTCCCAAGAAGTCATGGCAATTCACAGATAATAAAGAAAAGGAATCTGTGGAGAAGGCAACGGGAAACCACTCCACTATCTTTCCCAAGAAGTCATGGCAATTCACAGATAATAAAGAAAAGGAATCTGTGGAGAAGGCAACAGGAAACCACTCCACTATCTTTCCCAAGAAGTCATGGCAATTCACAGATAATAAAGAAAAGGAATCTGTGGAGAAGGCAACGGGAAACCACTCCACTATCTTTCCCAAGAAGTCATGGCAATTCACAGATAATAAAGAAAAGGAATCTGTGGAGAAGGCAACAGGAAACCACTCCACTATCTTTCCCAAGAAGTCATGGCAATTCACAGATAATAAAGAAAAGGAATCTGTGGAGAAGGCAACGGAAACCACTTCACTATCTTTCCCAAGAAGTCATGGCAATTCACAGATAATAAAGAAAAGGAATCTGTGGAGAAGGCAACGGGAAACCACTCCACTATCTTTCCCAAGAAGTCATGGCAATTCACAGATAATAAAGAAAAGGAATCTGTGGAGAAGGCAACGGAAACCACTCCACTATCTTTCCCAAGAAGTCATGGCAATTCAGATAATAATAGAAAAAATCTGAAAAGGAATCTGTGGAGAAGGCAAATCAGGGAAACCACTCCACTATCTTTCCCAAGAAGTCATGGCAATTCACAGATAATAAAGAAAAGGAATCTGTGGAGAAGGCAACGGAAACCACTCCACTATCTTTCCCAAGAAGTCATGGCAATTCACAGATAATAAAGAAAAGGAATCTGTGGAGAAGGCAACGGGAAACCACTCCACTATCTTTCCCAAGAAGTCATGGCAATTCACAGATAATAAAGAAAAGGAATCTGTGGAGAAGGCAACGGAAACCACTCCACTATCTTTCCCAAGAAGTCATGGCAATTCACAGATAATAAAGAAAAGGAATCTGTGGAGAAGGCAACGGGAAACCACTCCACTATCTTTCCCAAGAAGTCATGGCAATTCACAGATAATAAAGAAAAAGGAATCTGTGGAGAAGGCAACAGAAAACCACTCCACTATCTTTCCCAAGAAGTCATGGCAATTCACAGATAATAAAGAAAAGGAATCTGTGGAGAAGGCAACGGGGAAACCACTCCACTATCTTTCCCAAGAAGTCATGGCAATTCACAGATAATAAAGAAAAGGAATCTGTGGAGAAGGCAACGGAAACCACTTCACTATCTTTCCCAAGAAGTCATGGCAATTCACAGATAATAAAGAAAAGGAATCTGTGGAGAAGGCAACGGAAACCACTCCACTATCTTTCCCAAGAAGTCATGGCAATTCACAGATAATAAAGAAAAAGGAATCTGTGGAGAAGGCAACAGGAAACCACTCCACTATCTTTCCCAAGAAGTCATGGCAATTCACAGATAATAAAAGAAAAGGAATCTGTGGAGAAGGCAACGGAAACCACTCCACTATCTTTCCCAAGAAGTCATGGCAATTCACAGATAATAAAGAAAAGGAATCTGTGGAGAAGGCAACGGGAAACCACTCCACTATCTTTCCCAAGAAGTCATGGCAATTCACAGATAATAAAGAAAAGGAATCTGTGGAGAAGGCAACAGAAACCACTTCACTATCTTTCCCAAGAAGTCATGGCAATTCACAGATAATAAAGAAAAGGAATCTGTGGAGAAGGCAATGAGAAACCACTTCACTATCTTTCCCAAGAAGTCATGGCAATTCACAGATAATAAAGAAATGGAATCTGTGGAGAAGGCAACGGGAAACCACTCCACTATCTTTCCCAAGAAGTCATGGCAATTCACAGATAATAAAGAAAAGGAATCTGTGGAGAAGGCAACGGGAAACCACTCCACTATCTTTCCCAAGAAGTCATGGCAATTCACAGATAATAAAGAAAAGGAATCTGTGGAGAAGGCAACGGAAACCACTTCACTATCTTTCCCAAGAAGTCATGGCAATTCACAGATAATAAAGAAAAGGAATCTGTGGAGAAGGCAACGGGAAACCACTCCCACTATCTTTCCCAAGAAGTCATGGCAATTCACAGATAATAAAGAAAAGGAATCTGTGGAGAAGGCAACGGGAAACCACTTCACTATCTTTCCCAAGAAGTCATGGCAATTCACAGATAATAAAAAAAAGGAATCTGTGGAGAAGGCAACGGAAACCACTCCACTATCTTTCCCAAGAAGTCATGGCAATTCACAGATAATAAAGAAAAGGAATCTGTGGAGAAGGCAACGGGAAACCACTCCACTATCTTTCCCAAGAAGTCATGGCAATTCACAGATAATAAAGAAAAGGAATCTGTGGAGAAGGCAACGGAAACCACTCCACTATCTTTCCCAAGAAGTCATGGCAATTCACAGATAATAAAGAAAAGGAATCTGTGGAGAAGGCAACAGGGAAACCACTCCACTATCTTTCCCAAGAAGTCATGGCAATTCACAGATAATAAAATTCACAAAAAAGAAAAGAATCTGTGGAGAAGGCAACGGGAAACCACTCCACTATCTTTCCCAAGAAGTCATGGCAATTCACAGATAATAAAGAAAAGGAATCTGTGGAGAAGGCAACAGGAAACCACTCCACTATCTTTCCCAAGAAGTCATGGCAATTCACAGATAATAAAGAAAAGGAATCTGTGGAGAAGGCAACGGGAAACCACTCACTATCTTTCCCAAGAAGTCATGGCAATTCACAGATAATAAAGAAAAGGAATCTGTGGAGAAGGCAACGGAAACCACTCCACTATCTTTCCCAAGAAGTCATGGCAATTCACAGATAATAAAGAAAAGGAATCTGTGGAGAAGGCAACGGAAACCACTCCACTATCTTTCCCAAGAAGTCATGGCAATTCACAGATAATAAAGAAAAGGAATCTGTGGAGAAGGCAACAGGAAACCACTCCACTATCTTTCCCAAGAAGTCATGGCAATTCACAGATAATAAAGAAAAGGAATCTGTGGAGAAGGCAACAGAAACCACTCCACTATCTTTCCCAAGAAGTCATGGCAATTCACAGATAATAAAGAAAAGGAATCTGTGGAGAAAACCAACGGGAAACCACTCCACTATCTTTCCCAAGAAGTCATGGCAATTCACAGATAATAAAAAAAAAAGAATCTGTGGAGAAGGCAACGGAAACCACTCCACTATCTTTCCCAAGAAGTCATGGCAATTCACAGATAATAAAGAAAAGGAATCTGTGGAGAAGGCAACGGGAAACCACTCCACTATCTTTCCCAAGAAGTCATGGCAATTCACAGATAATAAAGAAAAGGAATCTGTGGAGAAGGCAATTTACGGATAATAAAGAAACCACTCCACTATCTTTCCCAAGAAGTCATGGCAATTCACAGATAATAAAGAAAAGGAATCTGTGGAGAAGGCAACGGGAAACCACTCCACTATCTTTCCCAAGAAGTCATGGCAATTCACAGATAATAAAGAAAAGGAATCTGTGGAGAAGGCAACGGGAAACCACTCCACTATCTTTCCCAAGAAGTCATGGCAATTCACAGATAATAAAGAAAAGGAATCTGTGGAGAAGGCAACGGAAAACCACTCCACTGTCTTTCCCAAGAAGTCATGGCAATTCACAGATAATAAAGAAAAGGAATCTGTGGAGAAGGCAACGGGAAACCACTTCACTATCTTTCCCAAGAAGTCATGGCAATTCACAGATAATAAAGAAAAGGAATCTGTGGAGAAGGCAACGGGAAACCACTCCACTATCTTTCCCAAGAAGTAATGGCAATTCACAGATAATAAAGAAAAGGAATCTGTGGAGAAGGCAACGGGAAACCACTCCACTATCTTTCCCAAGAAGTCATGGCAATTCACAGATAATAAAGAAAAGGAATCTGTGGAAAGGCAACAGAAACCACTCCACTATCTTTCCCAAGAAGTCATGGCAATTCACAGATAATAAAGAAAAAGGAATCTGTGGAGAAGGCAACGGAAACCACTCCACTATCTTTCCCAAGAAGTCATGGCAATTCACAGATAATAAAGAAAAGGAATCTGTGGAGAAGGCAACGGAAACCACTCCACTATCTTTCCCAAGAAGTAATGGCAATTCACAGATAATAAAGAAAAGGAATCTGTGGAGAGGGCAACGCGAAACTACTCCACTATCTTTCCCAAGAAGTCATGGCAATTCACAGATAATAAAGAACAGGAATCTGTGGAGAAGGCAACAGGAAACCATTCCACTATCTTTCCCAAGAAGTCATGGCAATTCACAGATAATAAAGAAAAGGAATCTGTGGAGAAGGCAACGGGAAACCACTCCACTATCTTTCCCAAGAAGTCATGGCAATTCACAGATAATAAAGAAAAGGAATCTGTGGAGAAGGCAACGGGAAACCACTCCACTATCTTTCCCAAGAAGTCATGGCAATTCACAGATAATAAAAGAAAAGGAATCTGTGGAGAAGGCAACGGAAACCACTCCACTATCTTTCCCAAGAAGTCATGGCAATTCACAGATAATAAAGAAAAGGAATCTGTGGAGAAGGCAACGGAAACCACTCCACTATCTTTCCCAAGAAGTCATGGCAATTCACAGATAATAAAGAAAAGGAATCTGTGGAGAAGGCAACGGAAACCACTCCACTATCTTTCCCAAGAAGTCATGGCAATTCACAGATAATAAAGAAAAGGAATCTGTGGAGAAGGCAACGGGAAACCACTCCACTATCTTTCCCAAGAAGTCATGGCAATTCACAGATAATAAAGAAAAGGAAATCTGTGGAGAAGGCAACGGAAAACCACTCCACTATCTTTCCCAAGAAGTCATGGCAATTCACAGATAATAAAGAAAAAGGAATCTGTGGAGAAGGCAACGGAAACCACTTCTATCTTTCCCAAGAAGTCATGGCAATTCCAGATAATAAAGAAAAGGAATCTGTGGAGAAGGCAACGGCCACTCCATATCTTTCCCAACAGATAATAAAGAAAAGGAATCTGTGGAGAAGGCAACGGGAAACCACTCCACTATCTTTCCCAAGAAGTCATGGCAATTCACAGATAATAAAGAAAAGGAATCTGTGGAGAAGGCAACAGAAACCACTCCACTATCTTTCCCAAGAAGTCATGGCAATTCACAGATAATAAAGAAAAGGAATCTGTGGAGAAGGCAACGGAAACCACTTCACTATCTTTCCCAAGAAGTCATGGCAATTCACAGATAATAAAAAAAGGAATCTGTGGAGAAGGCAACGGAAACCACTTCACTATCTTTCCCAAGAAGTCATGGCAATTCACAGATAATAAAGAAAAGGAATCTGTGGAGAAGGCAATGGGAAACCACTCCACTATCTTTCCCAAGAAGTCATGGCAATTCACAGATAATAAAGAAAAGGAATCTGTGGAGAAGGCAACGGAAACCACTCCACTATCTTTCCCAAAGAAGTCATGGCAATTCACAGATAATAAAGAAAAGGAATCTGTGGAGAAGGCAACGGAAACCACTTCACTATCTTTCCCAAGAAGTCATGGCAATTCACAGATAATAAAGAAAAGGAATCTGTGGAGAAGGCAACGGAAACCACTCCACTATCTTTCCCAAGAAGTCATGGCAATTCACAGATAATAAAGAAAAGGAATCTGTGGAGAAGGCAACGGGAAACCACTCCACTATCTTTCCCAAGAAAGTCATGGCAATTCACAGATAATAAAGAAAAGGAATCTGTGGAGAAGGCAACGGAAACCACTCCACTATCTTTCCCAAGAAGTCATGGCAATTCACAGATAATAAAAGAAAAAGGAATCTGTGGAGAAGGCAACGGAAACCACTCTATCTTTCCCAAAAGTGATAATAAAGAAAAGAATCTGTGGAGAAGGCAACGGGAAACCACTCCACTATTTTTCCAAAAAGTAATGGCAATTCACAGATAATAAAGAAAAGGAATCTGTGGAGAAGGCAACAGGAAACCACTTCACTATCTTTCCCAAGAAGTCATGGCAATTCACAGATAATAAAGAAAAGGAATCTGTGGAGAAGGCAACAGGAAACCACTTCACTATCTTTCCCAAGAAGTCATGGCAATTCACAGATAATAAAGAAAAGGAATCTGTGGAGAAGGCAACGGGAAACCACTCCACTATCTTTCCCAAGAAGTCATGGCAATTCACAGATAATAAAGAAAAGGAATCTGTGGAGAAGGCAACGGGAAACCACTCCACTATCTTTCCCAAGAAGTCATGGCAATTCACAGATAATAAAGAAAAGGAATCTGTGGAGAAGGCAACAGGAAACCACTCCATCTTTGGAAGGCCAAAACCACTCCCTATCTTTCCCAAGAAGTCATGGCAATTCACAGATAATAAAGAAAAGGAATCTGTGGTGAGGGCAACGGAAACCACTTCCCACTATCTTTCCCAAGAAGTCATGGCAATTCACAGATAATAAAAAAGGAATCTGTGGAGAAGGCAACGGAAACCACTCCACTATCTTTCCCAAGAAGTCATGGCAATTCACAGATAATAAAGAAAAGGAATCTGTGGAGAAGGCAACGGGAAACCACTTCACTATCTTTCCCAAGAAGTCATGGCAATTCACAGAGAATAAAGGAAAGGAATCTATAGAAAATGCAACGGGAAACCACTCCACTATCTTTCCCAAGAAGTCATGGCAATTCACAGATAATAAAGAAAAGGAATCTGTAGAGAAGGCAATGGGAAACCACTCCACTATCTTTCCCAAGAAGTCATGGCAATTCACAGATAATAAAGAAAAGGAATCTGTGGAGAAGGCAACGGAAAACCACTCCACTGTCTTTCCCAAGAAGTCATGACAATTCACAGATAATAAAGAAAAGGAATCTATAGAGAAGGCAATAGGAAACCACTCCACTATCTTTCCCAAGAAGTCATGGCAATTCACAGATAATAAAGAAAAGGAATCTGTGGAGAATGCAACGGGAAACCCACTCCAATATCTTTCTGAAGAAGTCACGGAAATTCACAAATAATAAAGGAAAGCAATTTTTGGGGAGAAAATGGAAAATCACCCCATTTTCTTTCCCAATAATTCATGACAATTCACAGATAATAAAGAATAAGAATTTTCGGAGAAGGACAGGGGAAACTACTCCACTATCTTTCTCAATAAGTCATAATAATTCAAAAATAATAAAGACAAAGAAAATCTGTGCAGAAGGGAACGTGAATGTAATCGACTATCATTTTGAAAGAAGTCTTGATAATTCACTAATAATAAACAAAAGGATTCTTTAGAGACGTTCACGAGAAACCATTCCTGTATTATTTCTAAGAACTCATGGCAATTCACATGCAAAGTGCGATGGATAAATTGTCGTCTAAATGACCAAAAAATATCAAAATAACATTGTCATCTCATTTTAACAGATATATTTACCAAAATTACACAAACATATCTTGAAATACTAAAGAGTAAATTTATTCAGTAAAATCGCCATTGGCTTCAAACATGACCTCGAGACAACTTCGGGATCTCCTTCAACTCTTGTGGGCGATCTCTTTGCCTAAACTGGTGAATTCTGTCAGATTCTTTGTCTTTAGTTCATCTTTTGCGTTACAAGGAGTTTTTTGGTCTCTTGCTCAACTGCGCCCCGCACATAATAATCAAGGTGGGGGGGTGCCGTCTGGGCAGTTAGGTGGCCAAATGTAAAGGGCTGATGTGGTCGCAGAAATTGTCTGACAGCCATGATTGCGTTCTCCTGATTGGGTGACATGGTGCAGAGTCCTGTTGCCAGATATAGCGTCTTCCAGCAGCCGCCCTCTTGATATATGCCTGAACTTCCTCCCCAGCGTACTTGATGTAGGTCTCTGTGTTGTGCTTGAGGTTCTGTGGAAAGATGAATGGAGGCATAACTTCATCATCTCTAGTAATCACACCAAACACCTTTGCAATCACCATTAGATTCATCCAACTCTTTCCGGACCCTCTGCAATCTCCTTAGATTGGCAATCAAAAACTCTGAAATGTTTGTTTCGGAACGTCCGGTGCGAATGTCAGGTACAACATAACGTTTCCAAATTTCTACCGGAGTGAATTGCGTCATGGTGCTCTTTTTTCACACTGACGGTGCCCAACTGACCCTACTATATTTTCCAGTCGGCAAAATC
>CAHIKZ030005523.1:1010000-1037500 GCA_903632075.3 Acanthosepion pharaonis | reverse complement strand
ATATTTCGATTTTTAAAAAAATTTATATTTAAATATTTTGAAGTAAAATAACTAATTCATTTCTCTGATATAGTAAACTTTGTTTATTTAATTACAATTTAAAAGAATTTTAGGTTAGAATTCATTTTAGTTAACTACAATTTTAATTACAACTTTTAAAAAAATTCATTTGTTTTTATAGACTATATTTCATTTAATAGAAGTAAAATGTATTAGAGTTACTTAAAGTATGTGAAATTATTGTTCTATATCAAGTATATTAATATTACGATTTTTTAAAAAAATTTTATATTTATAAATATTTTTTAAGTAAAAACAAAAAATTTTCCCATAGTACTTAGTTTACTTTCACTAGGAAAATGCTTGACTATTAATATTTCATGTTAAATATAGGTATGTATATTACCTGATCCTATTTTATAAAATTATTTTTATTTTTAAATATTATTTAAGGAAAATTTTTGACAATGACGGCATAAAATAGCTATTTCATTTTTCTGATTCAGTAAATTTTTATTTTTTATAAACTTAGCAATATATAGTTTCTCATGTATGCACAAAGGACATGGGTCATTTAATGACCTATATATTCTAGCTTTTCCTATTAACTTCCATTTTATTGTAGGTGTTTTATTTGATTCATTTAGGTGCCAGAAATATTTTGATAGAGATGTCTGATTTTTATATTTATTTATTCTAAATGAAGTTTGATGTTTTATATATATATATATATATATATATATATATATATATATATATATATATATATATATATGTTCGTGAGAGTCAAAAAATAAGAAATATTGCTTATTTATACATTGTCGTTCTCGACATAAATATCTTACGTTATTCGATTTTCCAAGATGATTAAAGATTCCAATTTACTTGTCAGTATTTAATAATTTAAAATCGTTGGTATTTATTAGATGAATTATTATTATTGTGTCTATAGTATTTTTAATTTAGTGTTTTTTTAGATATTAAATATTTTGTATATATATATATATGAAGAAATATAATTTTAAGGTGTCCTATATTTCTGGGATGAAGTGCTCAATATCAGACATAGAGCGTATGTAAATATAAATATAAAAGTCAATTTTGAAGTCAACACTCAGAGGCGACAGGCTGTTTCATGCTAGTAGCAATCGTCAGGAGGGCCCGATTCATATTCACTTTCATATATATATATATATATATATATATATATATATATAATGTTCGTGCGAGTCAAAAAACTGAGAAATATTGCTTATTTATACATTGTCGTTCTCGACATAAATATCTTACGTAATTCGATTTTTCAAGATGATGAACGATTCCAATTTACTTGTCAATATTTAATAATTTTAAATCGTTCGAATTTATTAGATGAATTCTTATTACTGCGTGTATAGTATTTTAAAGTCATTATTTTATTTTAGCTCACTTTATTCAAAAGATCACCTAACGTCTGTGAATGTCTACCGTCTACCTATAAAATCTAGTATTGTGTTGTCCGGAAAGTTCATGCCGATTTATAAGGGAAATTAAAACAAAAAAAAAACAAAATTATGCCATTAAATATTTATTCAACTAAATATGAACCATTTTGTTGCACGAATTTTCTCCATTTTTCTTTGAACATTAAGACTCTATCTTCCCAAAATTTCGATGGTTTTTCGGCAAAGAACTCGTTAAGGTGTGATCCACAGAATTAAAAGTTTTACCATTGAGATTATTTTGAAAGGATCTGAATAAATGAAAATCTGAAGGAGCCATGTGGGGTGAATTTGTTGCGTGGCGTAACACATCCCAGCCAATCTGTAACAATTTTTGCCGGGTCGCCAAAGAAACATGAGGTCTGGAATTATCCTGATCGAAAACTACACATTTCCTGTTTGCCAATACTGGACATTTTTCTTGAATTGCTGTCTTTAATCGTCCAGTTCCGAGCAGTACTTTTAAGAATCAATTGACTGGTTACTTGACTGAAGCTCATAGTACAGGATTCCTTTCGAATCTTACCAAATGCACAGCATGACTTTCTTAAGATGAAGACCTGCATTTGAGGTGGGTAAATTTGGCTCAGGTCGCTTACAATAGGATCTTTTTCTCGCTGAACATTGTTGTAAACTATCCATTCCTCATTGCCCGCCCCAATTTGCTTAAAAAGGGTGTATTTTCATTATGTTTATATCGTAGTGATTTGAACACCAAAGCTTCATTATATGCTCATTCATTCTTCACTATATGCTCATCCTACAATGTTTTACTTTTTGACTCAAGTATAAACCAGAGCAATGTTTATAATTTCAATGATAAATCCAATAATTTTTTAACTGTTGACTCAATCACAAATGCGTCTACTCTCTATCTATTGACTCAAGTATAAACCTGATAAATATTAACATACTGGCTGAAGTCAATATTAATCCAATGTTTGCCAGTGTTTACTAACTGACTTAGACCTAAACGTTACAAATGTTTATCTATAGCTTAAAGTTAAGCTCGATTATTGTTCATTTACAGTCTCCATTATAATTCTCACGAATTTTTAACTGTTGAATTTCAAACGATTTCAGATTATTAATAATCGGCAAGTTAAAATGTTCAACATTGCCAATCTTCAAGGTCGCATGAAGATCGCGAGAGCGTGGAACTTGAGTAGGGACTCGAACTGACTTTCGTTGAGTATGTGTATATGTATGCATGAGTGTATATATATATATATATATATATATATATATATATATATATATATATATATGCACACGTATATGTATATATGTGCGAGTAAATATAGGTATGTTGTTGTGTAAGTGTGTATCTACGTATGTGTTTTTGGGCATATAAATATTACTTGCTTTGGCAAATTTTCTTGATTACATCTCGGTTCTCTTATAAATGCCCTTGTTTTTAGTCCCCGCTTTTTTCCCTCTTTTTCATCTTCTGTATTTTAAGTTTTGATCATCTCGTTTCTTATTGTATGTAGTGTCACCACAAATGTATACACACGTTTCCGGTGTCTGTTTTTTTTTTTTTAATATTAATTCATCCCTAGAACAACGGACCAGTATTCCAATAGATAATCTGATGGAGATGTTGACATTCTGTACACAAACAACATACTTCGGAATGGGATCACACACATATCGACAGGATGAGGGCTTAACAATGGGCTTGCCATTATTACCACCAATGGCGAATATATACATGGAATACTTTGAGGAAATGGCATTAGAATCTATATCTCTAAAGCCAACTATATTGTTAACGTACGTAGATGACACCTTCATACTCTGGTCACACCAGGAAGATGTTCAGGTTCTACTCGACCATTGTGAACTCAATAAGACCTTCGATACAGTTCACAATGGAGAAAGAGCACTCCCATTCCTGGATGTTCTAATATCTCGAACAGAGCATGGGTTTAAGACATCCGTATACCGTAACCGACATTCACCGGACAGTACCTCAATTTCAATTCCCACCATCCACACAGCGTAAAGAAAGGGATCGTCCGTTGCTTACAACACCGAGCAAAAGTCATAAGAGGCTAGATATTAGATAAAGAATTGGTCAGTATAAGTAGTACCCTACAACGTATCAGCTACCCTGGGTACATGGCAGCAGCACCAAAAACTGGGATAGGCTGGTACATAAGGAGGACGACAACACTCAGAAAACAGTCTGCCTGCCTTATGTGAAGGGGTTATGAGAGAAAATACAAATGATCTGCGGTCCATATAACTTGATGACTATTCGCAGATATCTCTCCCGAGTAAGGTCCCCCCATAGAGGAGAACACGATTAAAGACTGTGTGAACGCTATCCCGTGCAGCTGCGGAAAGAAATATAAAGGGGAGACGGACCGCCCTCTTAAGATAAAGCTTCAAGTATACCAAGTATACACGAGGGGAAGTGGAAAAATCAGGCGTGGCTGACAATATATGGCGAGAGAAGGGAGATCACCGCCCTCTGTAGGATCAGGTTGAGATCATAGACAATGAACACCATTGGAAAATTCGTAAACTTAAGGAATAAGCACATATGCTAGGCCATAATAATCTCCTGAGCCGACCAAGCATAGAAATGAATACAATATGGGAACAAATAATGAGTGCTAGAGAAAAGCGATAATAACAACAAATTTGCAATATGAGCTCTGGTAAAAATGGTTGCTGAAGACATTAGGTTTATAATAGCCTGAAATTCATGCACAGATGTTCCCAAGAACACATGGCGCAGGATAAAGGCGTTGGTTAGATCAAGTGACAGGACCCAAAGATAACAAAAGATAACTGATAACTGACATCCATTAAACATGGCACGTGGAACTAGAACAGTCTACCCCAGTGAGCGAAATAAAGGTTTCAGTTCGACATTCCAACCACCTGAAGAAGGCCGGTGCGTACAACGGCGGAAATGTTGTAATAAATATGGCGACAATGATGAGGATAATAGTCTGAATAATTTAAACGATGTATAAATTATTTTATTGAAATGTTTTCTCATATTTTAAGTAGTAAATGTTGAATCTATATCGGGTGTAATTTTGAGGTAAATACTCTGCTTTTAAGTCGTAATGCAATTGTTTCTTGTGAGTCTGTGTGTGTCTTTGTGTGGATATCGTTCTGTCTGTGGGCGTATGTGCATATCAACGCCTGTGTTTCTGTCTTTTTGCGTGTATGTTCTTAATGGGTTTATGGATCTTTTAAATAGTTTTTTCTTGTTCTTATTCGGGAATCAATTTTTTTTTCTCTCAAAGATTTTCTTGCGTGACAAGGAATTCAGTACGTTCGTTCCATCTTTGAGGCTGTCTGTAAAAGACAGTAAACTGAAAGAACGTGTAGCAGTAGCAGTTGAATTTACGACACATCATCACGAATAACGATGTTCAAACGTTTGTATGCCTCTGTAAAGCAACCAACTAAGTCGGTATATCAATGTACATTTATATACATGTTATATATATATATATATATATATATATATATATATATATATATATATATATACGTTTCCCATATACATGTGCGTCTCTCTCCTTTTGGATTTGTAAAACGTATTTTATTGCGCATAATTCGACTTGAGTCTCATATGACACCACGTTTCTGAAACTAAAAACAGGAAATAAATTAAATTCTCGAGTATAATACGACGCCATCATACAGCTATCCCGATGTAAATTTTATTTGAAAAGTTGTACCATATAATCCATTGAAGTCTCCATGTCGTATTAATAATATTTCACAAAAAAATCTTTCATTTTTACACTATGAAAGAATAGAAATCGACCGGATGTTTAGCCATTTTGCTTTTTTTTCCCGCTTTTTCTCTCTTCTTTCTTTCGAATTTTAGAGAAAAGATGCTAACCAAACAAACCTGGTAATGGTTTTAATTAATCTATAATAATTTTGCTTTTTTGTGACATATGGTGTCTGTTAAGAATTAAGTATAACTCAAAAATTCAAATGTTAAAATAAAACAGTATTTAATTACAATCGCAAATAAATACATAACAAGAACAAAGAAGTAAAAGTCAACCCAAGATAATTAACCATTTCAGTGAATACCTTGTTAGCAGCGCGGCTCGGCTTAATATCCAGGAAAGCCTAAATCAAAACCCAAATCACTGACGCACAATAATCCACACTAATTCGACTGGATAGTTCCATTCAATAGTCACTCAATAATCACAGCAGTCAGCAGCCTGACACCACAATTTATACACCTGTTGAAAGCTGCTGTAATAGCAAATCCTGTCCCTAGACCTAGGGACCTCAACCAGATATTTTCAATCGGATTAATTTGACAATCCTTATACGAATTGAAAAGGTTTGAAAAAATGAGTTCTACATGACAAGTCTGAAGCCTGTCGATTGTTGCGAATCATTTCTCACGGGACGATTGCAAGTGCTCTGTTTGGAAAGGCTTATGGCTGGTGATGATAAATGAACCCTGTTTCATAATGTTAAGCGCCGTCGTCAGTAGATGACTCGAGGATAGAGACCTAATCAGCAACCGAGTAGAGAACTTCATTCTAAGAACAAGTTGCGAGTATGGTGGGATATTCAATGAATCATCATTTCCCCTCCTGCGTAAGACGATAAACTACATCCGACAGCAAGGCCTCTGATCAGGAGGTTTTGAGGAGCGTGGAACCACCTCTTAATTGCTGGTGTTGCCAGATTCACCCTGATCCGGGGTTGTAGCACCTGTTAGGGTCCCAAATATGGGTAAAATAGTTATCCCCCAAACTGCAAGATGTAAAAATAGGTTACATATTTGTTAAAGATTATTACCAGCAATAAACTTTTTAAGAAAAATACTCGCAATAGATTTTTGAAAAAAAAAAAAAATGACCGGCAATACATTTTTGAAGTAAAAAACAATTAGTAGCAATACATATTTGAAGGAAAAATATTACCAGCAATATATTTCTGGAAAAAAAAATATTAACAGCAAATAAAAAATCTTGTCCATATTAAATGACCCATTGAGATTGATATTCCACAAAACAACAACAACAACAACAACAAAAAGCAAACTAAATAATAATTTACGAAATGTTAAACAATAATTAAGCAATCAACTCTGATCTCTACCGTCAATAGCCCCATCGTTTGAAGGTGACTTTGAACAGAAAATGACCATCTTTAATCGACAGAAAGAGGACAACCTCGTTTATGATAATGTCCATTTTCTGACTGCACGATTAGCTAATGACTTTTTAGAACTGATCGGTTTGGAAAAAAAATGTTGCATTCTTTATATCCTCACGTCCTTGCTCCTTCTGATTTTCTCTTGTCTAGGGGGTCTGTAAACCCAGACCTAAAGTTGATATCAATAGAAGACGATGAACAGGACATAATCTCGTATTTTTCATCAAAACCTAAATAATTTCACAAACGTGGCATCTCTAAACCAGTTGACAGATTGATTAATTAATTTGTTTTTAAGGCTTATCAACCTTCTTCAGGTTATTTAAAACCCAGAAAATATTTTTAGATTGTAAAATTCTTTGTGGGGGGAGTAGGAGATTATGATTTGATACAAGTCATACTAATTAACCCATAGCTGGGGGAAAGAGATTGTTTCATCCCACTCCCAAAGGTATTTTTTGCGTAAGTGAATTCAACTAATCCGATTGAAAATAGAACTCGGCTCACAGATTAACAATTCCTACCCATTACACCATTCGCTCATCCAAGATGTATTGGCCTCTACCTTCCCCGTAGACAACATCGGTGGCGTGGAGAAGGAAGATGTTCTGCATTGGCAACCGCCGACTTCTCATTAAAACCTGAACAGGCCGGCGTTATGGAGAGGACACTACAGCGTGAACTCACCGAGATGACAAAAGGCAGGAAGAAACAGAAAGGTTCTTCTATACGGGGAACTGGCCACCTGATCTAGGTGGCCAGTTCCCCGTGTAGAAGAACATTTCTGTTTCTTCCTGACTTTTCCGATACAAGATGAGATCTTCGAACTACGAGATGAGAACTAAGAATACGAGATGAGATCTCCGGAGTACGAGATGAGAAATAAGAAATACGAGATGAGAAATAAGAACTAGGAGAGGAGTTCTCCGAACTACGAGATAAGAAATAAGAACTACGAGATGAGATCTCTGAACTGCGAGATGAGAAATGAGAAATACGAGATGAGAAATAAGAACTACGAGATGAGATCTCCGAACTACGAGATGAGAAATGAGAAATACGAGATGAGAAATAAGAACTACGAGATGAGATCTCCGAACTACGAGATGAGATCTCCGAACTACGAGATGAGATCTCCGAACTACGAGTTGAGAAATAAGAACTACGAGATGAGATCTCCGAACTACGAGATGAGAAATAAGAACTACGAGATGAGATCTCCAAACTACGAGATGAGAAATGAGAAATACGAGATGAGATCTCCGAACTACGAGATGAGAACTAAGAACTACGAGATGAGATCTCCGAACTACGAGATGAGAACTAAGAACTACGAGATGAGATCTCCGAACTACGAGATGAGAAATAAGAAATACAAGATGAGATCTCCGAACTACGAGATGAGAACTAAGAACTACGAGATGAGATCTCCGAACTACGAGATGAGAAATAAGAAATACGAGATAAGAAATAAGAACTAGGAGAAGAGTTCTCCGAACTACGAGATGAGAAATAAGAAATACGAGATGAGAACGAGATGAGATCTCCGAACTACGAGATGAGAACTAAGAACTACGAGATGAGATCTCCGAACTACGAGATGAGAACTAAGAAGACGAGATAAGATCTCCGAACTACGAGATGAGATCTAGTTCCCCGTATAGGATCTTCGGTACTAAGACGTCTTCAAAAAGAACATGAGGGTGATTGTCATGGATATCGAAAGGTGGGAAGTCGTCGTCAATGATCCCTCACGCTAGAGACTTGGTTTACACCGAGGGCTGGAAGCGAGGTGAAAAGACACAGGCTTGCCGTCGGGGACAAGCGCGCTCAGGAGAAAGAAAACAATACGGCTATATCGAGGGAGAGCGTCTTAACATTCATTCATAGTAATCAAAACTGTCACATTCCTGTGGGCCTGTTAGTTGCGGTATAAATCTTTGGGCGCTGCTCCATGGTCTATCAAGAGCGACTGATGTCACAGATATATGGTATCTATCTTTGTAATATACACTATAAAATCAGATATTTTTGACAGGCATTTGCTATTATAATCAATGTTAATGCTATTAGTTGCAGAAGAAAAACATTAACTTTATCACATACAAACACACGCGCAAATATATATATATATAAGTTATGTGTCATGCGTGAACACGCTTAGGTGATCATGACTGACGAGGCAAATTTATTCCCGCAGTAGGTTGACATTTTTTCTGCGGTAGACTATCCAAGGCTATAGAACCTATTTACCTATATCTGGTGGAGGGGGGGGAGAAGAAGAGGATTCACACTTTTCCCAAGGGTATTAGCACGTAAATGCATGTAATGGATTCGGCTGGAATTCGAACTCGGCTCTCCGATTCCTCAATCCGAGCCGCAATCCATTACTGTACCGTGCCTCTTCAACCCGGAAGATTTGGATTCATACCATTCCCAAGGGTATTAGCACGTAAGTGAATGTAATGGATTCGACTGGAAATCGAACTCGGCTCTCCGATTCCTCAATCCGAGCCGCAATCCATTACTGTACCGTGCCTCTTCAACCCGGAAGATTTGGATTCATACCATTCCCAAGGGTATTAGCACGTAGGTGAATGTAATGGATTCGAGTGGAATTCGAACTCGGCTCTCCGATTCCTCAATCAGAGCCGCTATCTATTACTGCACAAATATACATAATACACAACACCGACATTACAACTTGGCGTTTATGCTTAATGCAATAATCAGGTACTACTATTACGTGGGGTATTATGTATTATTTTTTATGTATATTAATATATATATATATATATATATATATATATATATATATATATATATATATATATATATATATATATATATATATATATATATGTTCCTATTTATTTTTATAGTATCATGTATATATATATATATATATATAAATATTCCCTAAATTTATTTTTTTATAGTATCATGCGTATATATATATATATATATATATATATATATATATATATATATATATATATATATATTATATATATATCAAGAACTATATTGGGGAAATTGTATAACAATATATGAAATTTTTACTTGTGACGTGTTTTGTCCTACTAGTCCTACTAGACTAAATTTGTTATATAGGACTACACATGCGCACAACTGAGGTGTGCTGGGAATTTTAGATTTTTTTTTATTTAACCGAATCCATTTTGAATCTTTTCTTTCTATCACTTTTGTAAGCCGGTATTCCACACTACGATATTAGATCTGCGAGAAATTTGAAAAGCGACAATGTGTAAATTTACAGTACGTGACCTTTCTATTTGGACACATTCTAGGCATTTACGTATATATATATATATATATATATATATATATATATATATATATATATATATATATATATATATATGAGTGTGTGTGTGTGTGTGTGTTTGGATGTGCGTGTGCAAGGCTGATGATTGATATAACGAATTCGCAAAATATTCTTCCAATGCAGGTGTAAATTACACACCGTGTGGATAGATTTCGAAAGGAATCTCCCAGAACTCTTACAGGAATTAGTGAAACAAAATAAAAATAAAGGACGAAATATCAATGGTGAGAAAACAGAAGGTTTGATTATCAGCTAAAGGAGCTGATGAGATGTAAACTACGAAATACGAGATGAGATCTACGAGATGAGATCTACGAGATAAGATCTCCGAACTACGAGATAAGAACTAAGAATTACGAGATGAGATTTCCTATGAGAACTAAGTGCTAGGAGATGAGATCTTCGAATTACGAGATGAGAACTAAGAACTACGAGATGAAATCTCCGAACTACGACATGAGAACTAAGTACTACGAGAAGAGAACTAAGAACTACTAGATGAGAACTAATAACTACGAGATGAGATCTCCAAACTACGAGATGAGAACTAAGAAATACCAGATGAGATCTTCGAACTACGAGATGAGAATAAAGAACTACGAGATGGGATCTCCGAACTACGAGATGGGATCTCCGAACTACGAGTGAGAACAAAAAAAACTACGTGATGGGATCCCCCAACTTCGAGATGAGAACTAAGAAGTACTAAATGAGATCTCCGAACTACGAGATGAGACCTAAGAACAACGCGATGCGATCTGCGAACTACGAGATGAAAACTAAGAACTACGAGATGAGATCTAACTATAAGATGAGAACTAAGAACTATGAAATGAGATCTCTTAAATATGATATGAGAACGAAGAACTACGAGATGACATCTTCAAACTACGAGATAAAACCTCCGAAGTACGAGATGAGAACTAAGAACTACGAGATGAGATCTCTTATCTATGAGATGAGAACTAAGAACTACGAGATGAGAACAAAGTACTGGGAAATGGGATGTCCGAACTACGAGATGAGAACAAAGTAATGGGAAATGGGATGTCCGAACTACGAGATGAGAACTAAAAAGTACAAAATGAGATCTCCGAACTACGAGCTGATGACACCTAAGAACTACGAGATGTTATCTTTTATCTATGAGATGAGAATTAGAACTACGAGATGAGATTTTCCGACTACAAGATGAGATCTCCGAACTACGAGATGAGAACTAAGGACTACGAGATGAGAACTAAGAACTACGAGATGAGATCTCTGGATTACGAGATGAGAACTAAGAACTACGTGATGAGATCTCCAAACTACGAGATGAGAACTAAGAACTACGAGATGAGATCTCCGAACTACGAGATGAGAACTAAGAAGTACAACTACGAGATGGGAACTGAGAGCTACGTGATGAAAACTAAGAACTACGAGATTAGATCTACTAACTACGAGATGAGAACTAAGAAATACCAGATAAGATCTCCGAACTACGAGATGAGATCTCCGAACTACGAGATGAGAACTAAGGACTACGAGATGAGAACTACGAACTGCGACATGTCAAAATCGAGCAATACAAAAATTAAAATATCTATGCAAGTTTTTAAAAGAGGAAGGAAAATATGACACTATAAACCAAAGTTGCATTCGTATAGGAATGATGCCTCTCAAACACTAAACAAACGGTCACTGAAATTCAATGTAATATCGGCCCTTCTATATGACTGAACGATGGACAATCTTCTCACAGATGATGGTTAAATTTGAATCAACAGAACACGTGAATAAAGTTTTAGAGGAGATGGAAACAAGGACACTTATACATAGAATCAAAAAGAGATAAATACAATTTCGATGACCCACACTGAAGAAAGACGACTTATATAATTTGAAACTCAGAGGAATATACTGAAGGCCAGAGGGCTTCATGAAAGCAGCAAATAACATACTTAATGGGCTTGTGTAAATCGTTGGCAGAACAGGGATTAGGATAGATTGGGAGAAGACAACGCTTACTAAGAGATAAAAATGAAGAGGAAGTGGTGGAGAGTCATGATCATTCACGTACTGACGTGACACGCTACATAGAATAAAGAAGATGCAGCATTTATATTTTATCTATCTGGGAATCTAAATTAGCTAAAAAATAACAATAAAAAAAAGAAGATAAAATATATTTTGAAGATGAAAAAATGCAGCCAGCAGACTTATTGCGTTAACTTTACATTTTGACATCTGATAAATAATAGCTTTTTTGTTTTTTTTATGCTCTTTTAATATAAAATCAGTGAAGGGCGTAACGGTTACCGGCGCGGAAATTTGAACCGGTGAACCGAGTTCAAATCCTGGCCTATTCATTGGCACTAATGCGTAGGGTTTATCTCTCCCCGCCCCACCAACTATCAATTAAATAGAATTAGACTGAGGTCTCATCTTCGATTGCAACCAGTCTAAAAGAAGATGCACTATGGACTCAGAACGGTGACTAAGGCAACAATAAACTACTCCACTATGTTTCCTAATCAAGTCATGTAAACGTAAATTGCAAGAAATATTTTTGGGGTCAAGTTTTCAAGCCTAAAACAATCATTTCGGGTCACAGTTTTTACTCACTGCCAACCGTATATTTCGGGGTCAACTCGTAATTTTGAACTAAAAGTATTGAGGTCGACTTGTGCGCCAGATCGACTTGTACGCCCGCTCGACTTATACGACGCAATTTTCGGTAAATATGTTCAAACACTGGCGTAATAAAGGTAGAATCTTTTATCAAAGTTCACTTTGCTAAATTTCCAGATAAAAACAATTTTGTGTTAATTTTCCTTAATTCTGATTTTCTATTTGTATTAACTAGACTTTCTTACTAAGTTATGCTAAATAAATTCAGACACTTGGACAGTTTTTTTTTAATCATTTCACCTCAAGCAATACAATAAAGCCACCAAGACGCAAGGGATTACCGTATGAGAATATGAGAAGAAAATACTATTAGAGAGAGATGATAATAAAAGAACTAAAATTAAGAAGACAGAAGATAACGATTGATATTGCATTTGAAATTTTGAAGATCAATATTGACAGGGAAGCATGAAATCGCCACAATCGAGAAGGACGAGAGAAGAAACTGCAAGCATAAAACGTACAGTTACATCTTGACATTTAAACGCTAAAATAATGAGACTTTGCCGCCAAGCTAGTTGTGCACTTAAATTCATAAAATTTAGGTAGCATAAAGGAAAGTTCATCAGAACAATTACCATGAAAGTATTTATAGAAAAGGCACAGGGAAGCTACATTACGGCGGTGGGGAAGTGACTGACGCCGAGGTCAGGACCAATAACATTGCAAATTATTGTTGTAAATCGAATAAATTCTTCACAACGCATCATGAGGCCAAATAAGGCCAATGAAATACGTATCGTATGAAATCTATCTATCTATCTATCTCGTCTGTTCATATCTATCTATCTATCTATCTATCTATCTATCTATCTGCAATATAGGAATAGAGTGTCACTGCCGGCACCTTGAAATTGAACATTATTGAATTAAGTAGATCACGTGACCATAGAGGATATATATATATATATATATATATATATATATATATATATATATATATAGGGACTTATCGTGACGACCATCAATCGTATTTCTATTCTATCCTCTATTACTATACGGATCTCCATTTCTAGTCTATCGTCTATTACTATTCAGATCGTTATTTCTATTCTATCCTCTATACTATACGAACCTCTATTCTCTACTCTATTTACTATACTATTTCTCTATTCGGATCACTACACGGATTACTTTTTCCAGCGAGTATTATTAGTGTTATTCGAAGGTGTCTGACACCAGTATTGTTCAACGGCGTTACTATAGTTGTATCTGCGATTACAAAGTCTCTACTACAACGAGTATTACGCGTATTCGTTGGCATTACAAAAGTGACAACGGGTGTTCGTTGACATCACAAAACTATCTATCAGCATGTTCATATCTATCTATCTATCTATCTATCTATCTATCTATCTATCTATCTATCACGGCCTGTTCATATCTATATATAATTATCTATCTATATATCTATTTTATAATTACCAGTATTTGAATTGATTTTGGATTAATTTTTATTCCTAATTATATCTCAGAAAGCGGTGGTAAAGATCCTAGTATTAGGATATTTGCCAGAGGAAGCACGGTGGAATAATTGATTACGGCTCGGATTGTGAAATCAGAGAGCCGAGTTCGAATTCCAGTCGAATCCATTACATTCACTTACCCATTACATTCCTTGGGTAAAGATATGAATCCTATTCTCCCAATGAATGTCAACTTCTGTATCGCAGGAAGAGATGGTTACCTAGTGCGGGAAAATATCTGCCTCGTCAGTCATGTATCGAAACATACATGTCTGACGATGGTACATAAATGACTGACTGAATATATTTTCCAGGTTAGCAAAAAGAGTTTTAGCGGGTAGAATCATGAATTTTGTTTTAGTATGATTTACGTCATATCAGACTCAATAGGTTATTTATTGCCAACAAAATTTTTAGGACAGGTTCGTATGAATACAATATATATATATATATATATATATATATATATATATATATATTATTTTTGTAAGAAATCAGTTTGTAGATCAGTTTTCATTCACGTATTTCTGCAAAAAGTGTTTTTGTCTTTTGATTTGGTTATTTTTTGTTTTACGGCGTTTCAAACTAAATGTGTTATTTAATGCCAACAAGATCTTTGTAGGAAATCAGTTTGTAATCAGGTTTCGTTGTTATATTTTTGTAAACTAGATTTTTTTGTCGAGAGGCCAATGTATTGCTGGTAATATTCTTTTTTCAATTGCTCATATAATCAATGCAAAAAAAAAACAAAAAAAAAAATTACCCCTTCATAGTGTCTTAATCGCAATTAAAAGGTGGTTTCACACTCCTCAAAACTTCCCGATCAGAAGACTTGCTACCGGATGTAGTTTATCGTCATACCCAGGACACAATGAATTTTGTGTTGTCGTTCTTAAAAATGCTATTGGTAAATATTTATTTTAATCCTTCTTTAGTTTTGACGTAAAAAATTATCTTTTATTTTTTTTAATTAGGGTGGTGTTTGTAAAATCAAAGTTATGACCAGTTTTGTTCCTGTGTAGTACGGGAGAGTTTATAGGGTTGCCCAAATGTAAACACCTTTTATGCTCGTAGATACCCGCTTTTAGATTTCGAGATGTTTCGCCAGTATAAGTGCTTTCACATTGCAAGCTTTTATTTGATATGTATCGGCATCTCAAGTGGTGTTAGATATATTCATATATAGTACATGTGCATTACCCTGTTTTCATATCTTTTTTAATCGAGTTCGCAACAAGCAAAGTCGTAAAGCCACTAACGCACAAGGTGTCACTGGATGCGGAAGAGATAGAAATAGGAATATGGCTACGAAGCGAGAACAAAAAAAAAAAAAAAATATAGAGGATAGCGATTGACATGGCATTTAAATTCTTGCAGATTAAAGTTAACTGGAAAGCATGGAGACGGAAGGAAGTTTTACAAGCGAGAAAAGATACGGTTAGAATAGAAATTACGGTTACATCTATTTAGCTCAACAGTAAATTGGTGAGGCCTCGTCGCTAGTCTAGTACTGCAATTAAATTCAAAGAATCTTAGCACCATAGCAAAGAAATCATGAAAGTATTTATAGAAAAGGCAAAGGGAGGCATCCTTAAGGCGGCGGGAAAGTGACTGAAGCCGACACGCCAGATCAAGACGAATAATATTGCTGATTCTTCTTTGGGTTTTATTAAAGTGATCTAGAAAAATAGCAGGAGCAACAGACCATATGTACTAGCAGTGGACGAATTGTAGATTTATAGTTATGTAAGATAGACCGACTCTATACTGTATTTTTTATTTTCCTACTGAAGTTGGACGCCATAAACTGAAACCAAATGTCGACCTCTAAATATTTTTGTCTGCCGAAGTTTCGCTTTTCTTAATTTCTCTTCAGTTGTCCAAGAGAGTCTTGCATGACTGCAGTTCAAAATAATGGCAAGAGAAGACTTGGATTCCAAGCTAATATTTGTTAGGCTGGTCGTATTCAGACCATTGAGCAATTGTTTATGACTCGACATTGGATTTCAAACATTCGGTCAATCGACTCGGTTTGGTGGGCAATATTTCTTCCGACCAAATATAAATGATGGAAATGGCCATAGAAATAAATACAGACACGCAGAAAGCATATTAGAAAGAAAGAAAGAAAGAAAGAAAGAAAGAAAGAAAGAGACTGAGATAAAGGAATGAAAAAATAACGAAAAAGAAAGAAAGTAAAAAGATTACGATAGATATGAACAGACAGAGAAACATTAATAAACATAGATAGATAGATATGAACAAACATGAATAAGCAAAGATAGATAGATAGATAGATAGATAGATAGATAGATAGATAGATAAAAATGAAGAGACTGAAATAGACAGATAGATAGATAGAAATGAACAGACTGAAATATTATTCTGTTTTGATTAGTCTTATGTCTATCGTCTTTTTATGTTGACTTGAATATCGTCTAATTTTAATTATGTTTTAATAACTATGTCCTGAAGAAGGTCTACTAGACCGAAACGTCTGACGTCGACATTGAAACGGCATTAAAACAGCATACTTGCATATTCGGATTTTTGTTTTTCCATATTTTTCTTCAGACTGAAATAAGTAGATGCATATAGAAAAAGAAAAAGGAACAGGACCAAGATAGATAGATAGATAGATAGATAGATAGATAGATAATGAACTGACTGAGATAGATAGATAGATAGATAGATAGATAGATAGATAGATAGATATGAACAAACACAGAAATATTAATAAACATAGGTATTTAGATAGATAGATAGATAGATAATCATGAACTAAACAATAGATAGATAGATAGCCAGATAGATATTTGAACAGACACATAAATATTAATAAACATAGGTATTTAGATAGATAGATAGATAGATAGATAGATAGATAGATAGATTGAACTGACTGAGATAGATAGATAGATAGAATAGATAGATAGATATAGATAAAAAGATAGATTTAGATAAAATTAGATAGATAATGAACTGACTGAATTGATAGATAGAAAAATAGATAGATAGATAGATGTTAGATATATAACAGACACATAAATATTAATAAACATAGGTATTTAGATAGATAGATAGATAGATAGATAGATAATGAACTGACTGAGATAGATAGAGGTAGATAGATAGATAGATAAATAAGATAATAGATAGATAGATAGATAGATAATAGATAGATAAACAAATATGCACAGACACATAAATTAAACATAGGTATTTAGATAGATAATAGATAGATAGATAGAGATAGATAGATAGATAGATAGATAGATTAGATACACTCAAAGATTGCAGCCCTGGATATTTACCAAAATTTTCGTACTGATCTGCGCAATGTAAACAAACTGGCGCCATATTTGTTATCAGACGGTGATTTGCCATTAAAAAGGTTTAGTAAAATTCCCAGAATTGAGGAAAAAATGTTTATTAATGTTGCACGTAATGTTTATGATCAAAGATATAAGATAATCAAAAAATAATAACAGATACAAACAAAGGCACAGTTTGAAACAAATTAATAGGGAATGTGCTTTCCCAGTTTTGAAATTACTTGAAGAAGTCGACGATCCATAGAATTTGTTAATTGTAGGATGTCATCTGTCGTCCGTTGTCAAGAATTGCCTCAACAACCCAGCGTTGCTCCTGAATTGTCGTCCGTTGGCGTACAGTCTTCGCTTCATGATGCTCCAAAGGTTTTCGATTGGGTTCAAATCCGGAGAATTTGCTGGCCACTTCATTTTTCGAGGTCCATCGAAGCCTAACTGTTTCAAATATTCAGAAGTCTTGTGAGCAGCATGTGAGGGAGAATTATCTTGCATAAAGACAATGGCCCTTCTGAAGGCAACTCTTGGCTTTTTCATCCACGGTTCAAGATGCTCCTTCATAAACGCTATGTATGCATCAGCAGTCATATTAACGCCATCTGGTACTCTCCATGGGCCCACTAATGTTTTTCCAATAATACCACCCCAGATTATTATGCCTCCACCGCCTTGTTGGCGTCTCAAACGCTGATGGCGATTCTGTCCGTTCATTACCCAGCCTTTGCCCCATTTATCTGGCCCATCAAGTGTTGCTCGAGTTTCGTCTGTGAACAAAACTTTAGAGAAGTCAATCTTCATATTGTCCTCGACCCATTTCAATCGATTTTGAATATGATTTCTCGTAAACGGAGGCTTCAATACAGGTTTGACTATTGTTGCTATTTCCCTCAGATACCAACACCGAGTACTTTTAGACACAGTAGGATCCCCAATGCGACTGAAAAGCTCTTGACTGGTAAGTCCAGGGTTCTTCGTGGCCTCTCGTTTAAGTCGTGATATGAGACGACGTGAAATAACCCTCGGCTTGCCTTTATCTGCTCTTTTGCGTACTTGTGTAGGGTCGGCGGTGAACTTTTTCACTGTTTGATGACACCTCCCTATCATTTTAGAAATTTCTAGGGTAGATTTACCTTTTGAGATTTCTAAGGTGATAGTTTTCTTTTCAGCATCACTTAAACTGCTTTTACGGCCCATCTATTCACTAAATTCTTACAATTTTCTAATAATTTGGCACGCACAAATCACCGTGCTGATAACAAATATGGTGCCAGTTTGTTTACATAGCGCAGGTCAGTGTTGCCAACATTGTGTGGAAATTTTGTGGAAATTGATTGGACGGTTTTTGAAATATTAGAAAAAAGTATCTCGATAATAATTTGGCACCCAGTTTGGCATATATATATATATATATATATATATATATATATATATATATATATATAAACGAATCTATTTAAGATTAAAACAAAATCCGTTACAACTATTTTTAAAACAATAAAACTTAACACAAAATAAAATAAAAATCTAAAACTTGAAAGACGAATTTATACCATCAAGTGCATAAAGGAGAGGGGACGCTGAAAATTTTCAGCGTCCCCCCTCTTTCATGCACATGTGTAGTCACATCGACATAAACATGACTAAAATTTTAAGCGTCTCCAGTTCGTTCGTATGTGTCCTGAAGGGCGAAACGCGTCACACGAAAATCCGAGCGTCTGTCTTTTCCCCAGGACGTGCCTTCATAAGGTGAACTTCAGTAATAAAAAGTATAGAAATAGGACAGAAATTATAATCATATCTTCAGTATCAAATTCACATCGACAATAGTCTCCGATGTTAATGAATGAAGACAATCAATAATTTATAGACAATCTTTTTCAAAACTTGTGGGAACAACGTTCTCTGTATAATAAAATGTATGAGTACGCATGCGCACATAAATACACTTGGAAATCGGAAGACATATTGCTTTAAGACAATATTTACAGCTATCTATCTTAATATGACAAAGCAGTTTTTAAAAATATTACACTTGCTTTTCATGTGTAATTTTTTAAAACTTTTAGCTGAAAAACAAATAAGAATATTACACTTTCAGTTTATTATTTAAGAATATAAATCATAACTTTATGCGTGTATGTACTCGGCTGGATGGGTCTGCTCTGATGGTGTAGTTCCCTACTGTTTACTCGTGCAGTTACATTAATTTTATTTTTCATTTCCCTTCGATTTTTCTTTCAAAATATTTATATACAGTGATTCAAATTTTTCAATTTTTCGAAAAACAATCTTTACGATAATAAAAAAAAAAAATAATATCGTCTCGCTGGCTTCTATGAAACGATTAATTTATTCCCCGCGGACGTCAATAATGCAAAAAACAATCTGACCAACAAAAATTCGAGAGGCTACATTACAAATGGACGCTGTCGTGGCTTATCAGATAAAGACCCGTTGTCTTTCTTGTACAGAGAGAAAGACAAAACTAAATGTCATTTGACAAAGTGTATCAGCGGGAGTCGGAAAGCCGGTTAAAAATGGTTGTTCTTTATATAAAATACATTCTACCATTCGTCCGTAAGTTAAATACTTTTAGTAAATCTGCTCTGGTAGGCTGTATATCTCGAGATGCTTGATGCTTGACAAAATTCAAAGAAAGTTTTGTAACTCAATCTATCCTGGCCAGCGACCTGACGTGGCTTCTGTCTTTTCTACAACTATTTTCATGACAACTATACTGATAAGCTTTTTTTTTCTAAACGTTAGTCGAACATTAAAGTTTATTCTTTAAAAATAGATCAGATACAATAATTAATTGACTGATTTGTTCCTTACGGCTTGACAACCGTTCACGGGATAATTAAAGACAATTTAATTTCATTTTAATTTAAATTTAAAGACAAAATATTTTTAATGTCTGCCTATATCTCTGAGATGAGGTATTATGATTACTTAGATTATTTACATTATTCGGACCGTTATCCTCATCTTCAAGGACACATGTCCCAGTGGATAAAGACGATAAAGATAAATCCAAAGAGTTGTGAGTTCAATACCAGACCACAGCAGTCGTGAACCAAAACTTGAAGAGTTGAGTTAAAGGGAAATAACTGAGACACCAGGAAGAGGCATGGCACGTGGAACTAGAACAATCTACCCCGGTGGACGAAGTAACGGGTTGCATTGTAAATTCCAATCACCCGAAAAAGCCCGGGGCGTACAACGGTCGAATCGTTGTGAATATGGCAATGAAGGATAAAAGTCCGAATAATGTAAATGATACTTAACACGATATATATTTATACAATTCACTATATATATATATATATATATATATATATATATATATATATATATATATATATATATATATATATATGTGTGTGTGTGTGTGTGTGTTTGTTTGTTTGTTCCTTAGATACGGCTTAAACAATACATAGTACCACAACCAATTTAGGAGCATATTGTACCTTAGAGCTCCGCAGAAGCCCATGCCAAATTTCATTAAAAGTTTTTATGTTCTTATGGCATTTTTAATAGGGGATTCAGTATTTGTTATATCCCAACTATGGATGGGAAAATAATAAATATTTATAATGCATTATAGTAACATTATTAAATAGATTAAGATATGCATAACAGAACATATATTATATATCAGAGAGATGTTTGATATTTTATGACATTAGGGACCCTCAAATTTAACCTTATTGAATCATATTTTGATTATACATTTGTTTTTTTCAGACAAGTCCACTATGTCGATGCGGGGGTGGGTGTAATGGATTGAGTCTTGGAATGAGAAATATTTTTTTATGATTTAATGTCTAATGGACATAAAATGGTCCTTTTATGACTTAGTATCTAATGTTCAGACCATAGTCCGTTTTATGACATAGTATCTAATGTTCAGACCATAGTCCGTTTTATGACATAGTATCTAATGTTCAGGCAGTAGTCCGTTTTATGACATAATATCTAATGTTCAGACAGTAGTCCGTTTTATGACATAGTATCTAATGTTCAGACAGTAGTCCGTTTTATGACATAGTATCTAATGTTCAGGCAGTAGTCCGTTTTATGAGTTAGCATCTTATGTTCAGACAGTTTTCCGTTTTATGACTTAGTATCTAATGTTAAGGCAGTTGTCCGTTTTATGACTTAGTATCTAATGTTCAGACAGTAACCAGTCTAGGTGAATTACTCTTGATTTAATGGCAACACAGAAAAACAGACATACAGCGGGGGGGGGACAAATATTCGTACACAATGTTTTAATTTATTGCATTTACAACTAATAAATAAACATACTTTTCATATAATTAACTGTACACATATGCATAATAATTAAATATGCATAGAAAACACAATAAAAGTCGATATTTGTTACCCACCCTGCGTCTAAATTATATGAATCATTGCTTTGAACCCATTCCTATAAATTAATTCCTTTCAAATCGTGAAATGAAGGTCGTCCTTAACTGGCACGCTTCCAGGTCCTTTCTTTTGAATGCGAGGATCCACCAAGGTTCTATTCTGGGTCCTACACCGTTTCTGATCTTTGTCAATGATTTTCCTGTGCAGATGACACTACCATTTACTTCTGTCTCAAAAGCCAACCCGGAAGCGCTGACAAAGTCAACCTGGACGCTGCTTTCGTAAAGGGCCTTCAATCAGTGGTAAACTGGGGCAGGAAATGGTTAGTAAATTTAAATGCCCCCCAAAACGAAACTGCTTTCATTTAATCACCACAGAGATAATTCCCTACCTGCCATAAGCATGATCGATGCTAGATTCCAGGAGAGTGTCTTATTGTGTCTTCTTGGCTTTACGAATGGCTTGAAGTGGAACAACAACACTGAATCAACAGCTATCTCTGCTGCAAGGAAACTTAACTCACTATGTCATGCCAGAAGTTTTTTTCTCGACTGAGTCCATCCAACATATCTACCAAAAATAACTACTATTTGTCCGTTCATTAAGTATTGTTGCTATATTAGGCCCGGTACCCTAGTTGTTCATCTCGAGGTTCTCGACAAATCCCAAAGAAGGATGTGCAACATAATAGATCCTGACTTGGCATCTCGACCCCAGTAGAGAGGAGAAACTTAACAACGCACCAAAACACAAACGGATTCGCAGAAAAGAACGCAGTAGCATAAAAACACACACAAAAATATTACCGGTGTGACATGTGTGACAGAGATCGCCATTCGCGCATCGGCATTTTCAACGGCTATGTCCCAGAGCGGCAGATAGGTGGCATCAAATCAATAATCATCAACGACTGGCGGAGGCATATATATATATATATATATATATATATATATATATATATATATATATATATATATATATGTGTGTGTGTGTGTGTGTGTGTGTGTGTGTGTGTTGTGTTTGTGTTTAGGCAGCAAATTCTCTTTAGGCATGTCTAATTAAATAAATTATAAACATTAAGTCTGCTTTTTCTTAGCATAATCCTTTCATATTCACGGATATTTCATCATTTGATTGTATTACACGAGAAATATCAGTGAATATGAAAGGATTATACTAAAAATAAACAGACATAATGCTTTTAATTTATATATATATATATATATATATATATTATTATGTTTGTCTGACAATCGCAAATAGCGTGAAACCCAGGGTCACGAACTCACAGCATTATATATATATATATATATATATATGTATATCACAGCATTATATATATATATATATATATATATATATATATATATATATATATATACATATATATATATATATATATATATATAGAGAGAGAGAGAGAGAGAGAGAGATTAAATATAATTTATATATATATATATATACTACTTCAAACGTTATTTCTAGTAAAGGACACGTGTTTGAGTGACGTCCCTGTTTCTTTTTGTAATTTTCTTAGACAGATATTCAAATAAATCACAACTAGTCTAGATCGACAACTCGAAATCGAACCTGCATTTCTTTTTTTAGATAGATAGATAGATAGATAGATAGATAGATAGATAGATAGATAGGCAGGCAAACAAAAGACGGGAAGAATAGAGATAGATAGATAGATAGATAGATAGATAGATAGATAGATAGATAGATAAAAACAAAAGACGGGAGATAGATAGATAGATAGATAGATAGATAGATAGATAGATAGATAGATAGGCAAACAAAAGACGGGAAGAGATAGATAGATAGATAGATAGATAGATAGATAGATAGATAGCAAACAAAAAACGGGAAGAGATAGATAGATAGATAGATAGATAGATAGATAGATATGCACACAAAAGACGGGAATAGATAGATAGATAGATAGATAGATAGATAGATAGATAGATAGATCGTTTCGATTACTAATTTCGTAATCTACTGCGTTCCTAGGCTCACCACATGAGCAGTAGTGGTGTGTCTTTTGCAAGTTAGCCTGACGGAGCCCAAACCCCTCGAGATTAGTTTCATTTCAGAGTTTTTCTTTTCCTAGACCGGTCACCAATCCAAAGGACGGGGAATGCAACGAACTCGACTGGAATTCGAACACGGCTATCGTTCCTACTTCCTCGGATCTAGAATTGCTAACTTCAGTTTCCCATCCGAAACGTAAGCGCAGTCACATTCTTTGGTGGGATTTCACGAGCTTAGCAGGCTGATATTTCACTTTTTAAGAAAATTAAAAACTGACATGTCAATTCGAATGCGTGCACCCACTAAAACTAAAAGAAGAAATAATGTCGGATTAAAAAATAACCATTAAATATGCATTAAATATCTATTAAATAAAGATTATTGAACAAGAAATAATGTCGGATTAAAAATAACCATTAAAACCCCATTAAATATCAATTAAATAAAGATTCTAGTAACAAGAAATGTTAAAAATAACCATTAAATATCCATAAAATATATATTAAATAAAGATTATATTAACAAGAAATAGTGCTGAATTAAAAATAACTATTAAATATCCATTACAAATCCATTAAATAAAGATTATAGTAACAAGAAATAGTGACTGATTAAAAATAACCATTAAATTGTGTGTGTCTGTGCACGTGTGTGCGTGCGCACACACACACCCGCACAGGCACAGACACACCTGTGTGGGTGTGTGTTCGTGTGCGTGCCTTTTTTCTTCTGTATGTGTGCAGTTTGAAGTCAGGCCAAGTACAATTACTAGTAGTCTAAGGAGTTTGTGTAAATATTAGCTGCCACCAGTGGAGCTACCACTCAACACACATGGCCTGAAGACTGTGTTCAAGATTGTAACAAACTGTCGTTGTTACATTCTCTCACTGATATTGAGCCCACGTCCATAAATATAGCATACAGTGGAACTATAGTTTTATTATATGTATTCAGTTTGATGTTAGGCCAATTAAAATTACTGGTAGTCTAAGGTGTTTGGGTAAATTTTACCGTACAGGATAACTCAATAATGTAAATAAGACCAGGAAAAGAAAAAAGTTTTAACGACATTTTTTCTAGATTTTTATTCGCCATTAGTTGCAGTGTTTGGATTTTCAGTTTAAATTCTCTTTTTTAAAATTATCGCGGAAATTTTTAAACAGAGAAAAATTTTCTGGCCATTTTGTCTATCTCTTCGGCTACCAATATGATTTATATATGTTTTTAATTCATACCATTTCTTTTTCAAAGCTGAGCATACCAAACATTTTATAAGCACACATATGAATGTATCATTTGAATTCGTGACGAAATCGCATTTATTTTCTAAATGTCAGAGATCCATGCTGTTTGTTTAGAAGAGATTCATACTCATCAATCTCATTGATGCGTTAAATAGATTTGAATTAATGCTTTTAAATTAGTTTTAGAGCCACTGAAGTAAACACTTCCGAGAAAAATATTAATCATTCTATCTTCATTCTCTGATTTGAGACTAAAATGTTACAAATCATAATTTATTTATTTTCTATCGAGGAAAAAAATAAATATTCTCCTATATATCATAAACCAATTTCTCTTCGTTTTCACGTTTCTCAGAAGTTAGAAGATTTCATTCATCCTAAAATAAACCATTTATACGAGAATCCTGTTTTTTCTTATTTTGATCACAAATCTTAAGCACGTGGACTCTTCAGGACTTATAGTATTGTCCAAGAGAGGGGATTCATTGTTTCCATTCATTCATGAATTATTCTAACCAAAATCAATTTCTTTACGTTTATCAGAGAGTTTCAACCACTGTTTACCGTTCTCGGAATTTTCATTATTATTATTATCATTATTATTATTATTATTATTATTATTATTATTAATGTTGTTGTTTGTGTCTTAGGTTTCCTGCTGTGTATCTTGTAGAGCCGGGTCCAAATTTGGTCCTTAGACCCTATAAGAGAATTGTCATTTAACTGATAGCACTTTTCTTAGTATATGGGATCTTCCCTGTAGAGCGATCATCTGGGCAGATTGTGTGTTGATGTTACCCAGGATACTGTTAGTAAAATTGTCCATTCCTTTTCTCACTTAGCCTCGTGCTCCGAATACTATTGGTACAGTCTCAGTCTTCATTCCCCATATCCTGTTAATCTGATCTCCAGGTCCTTGTATTTGGACAATTTCATGATAATGTTTATGTGGTTGTTTCTCTCAGATGGTACTGCTATATCAATAATATACACTTTCTGAATTTCTTGTCTTTTATGATAACATCAGATCTGTTGGCTTTTATTTCCATGTCAGTTTGAATTGGTGTATCCCAGAGGATAGTGGCGAAAAAATGAATATACCCAGAGACAATTATTATATTTATTATTTATCCAGTTCAGTTATTATTATTATTATTATTGTTGTGGTAGGATCCACCTAATTTGCATAGTGGAGTACCGACCATATAAATATGGTTGGTACCGGAAAGAGAGGGAGGAATCAAGAGATTCAACCAGAGACTCTGCCCGACTGCGACTCAGTCAACACATTCTCCAGGAACGGTCTTACCAGGAATATACCAAAGACTATATGTAAATATTGTGTACACTTTCTTGTTTCAATACATTTTGTTCTAAGTACATTTTGTGTTGCATTATTATTCCATGCATTAGTCAAGTTTCAACAATTTTAATTATTATTATTATTATTATTATTATTATTATTATTATTATTATTTGTGTATATTATGTTTCCTGCTTTGTATCCTGTAGAGCCGGGTCCAAACTATGGTTCTTAGGCTCTATAGGAGAATTGTCATTTAATTGATAGCACATTTCTCAGGATATTCGATGTTCGTAGTAGATCGATTATCTGGGCAACTTGTATGTTGATGTTACCTGGAACACTCTTAGCAAAATTGTCCATTCCTTTCCTTCTGAGGCCCAGTGCTCCGATTATTATTGGTACAGTCTCAGTCTTCATTCCACACATCTGATCTCCAGGTCCTTTTTTTTGGACAATTTCATGATGTTTATGGAGGTGTTTCTCTCAGATGGTTCTGCTATATCAATAATATACACTCCCTGAATTTCTTGTCTTTTATGATAATATCATGTCTGTTGGCTTTTATTTCCCTGTTAGTTTGAATTGGCGTGTCCCAGAGGATAGTTACATCGTTATTTTGTGCAATTGTATCTGGTTGGCGGCCATACCATCTCTCATTGGTTTCGATTTTGTGCTTCTTGCATATCTTCCAGTGCACCATGTCCTGGGTATATTCTCAGTTCCGGTTATCCTGAGATAATATGGTCGACATTTTCATCATATTTTCCGCAGACCCTGCATTTCGGGTTAGTTCCCTAAGGATATTTGCATCGACAATTTTTTCCTTGTTTTCACCTCTTCCAATATTGTTTTATTGATAATTAGTTGGTCCGTAAATTCCTCTCTTACATCCTTTCTGTTCTGATGGGAATAAATTGTTTTTCTCAAGAAAGTTGTATGTCCTCTCGGTTATGATTATCCTGGCCTAGTTTTTCATTTTCGTCTCTTCTGTTTGTGGGAGTAGGTGGATTCATGTTAGCCATTTGAGATTTTTCTGGGTTTAATTACATTTATGCTCGTGCGCGATAGATAG
>CAHIKZ030005523.1:997500-1005000 GCA_903632075.3 Acanthosepion pharaonis | reverse complement strand
GCATCCTATACAACCGTCATATACGCTGAATAACATTTATGAACCTTATGACGTCATTTGTTTACATTCGATAAAGAAGTTATGAATTTTCATGGAAGAAAATAAATTCGTTCACAGACAGGTTCGAACCCGCATCCTATAGGATGCGGAATCCTGTCAAAGAACGAATATTTTCTGAAAATTTCGGACATTCAGGCCGGTAACCACTGTTTATCATAAACAGAGCATTTGAACCTTATGATCGTTAAACATAAAAATGTCTTTAATTTGTTTTTCTTAACATATGACGTCATTTGTTTACATCGATACGCCAGAGCAGTTATGAATGTACGAGATTCATGGAAGATTGTAGTTTATAACAGTAAATTCGACCTTGTCTACCATCAGGTTCATGGTGAGTGGTCAAGGCACGCCAGCGTATATGACGGTTCATAGGATGCACGAATCCTGTCAAAGAACGTATATGACGGTTCAGGCGGATAGGATGCAGGTTCGAATTTCTTGTCAATGAACGAATATTTTCATGGAAGATTGAAAATTTCGACCTTGTCGGTTCACATTCAGCCAGCGTATATGGCGGTTCCGTAAATGTTATTTAATGAACGAATATTTCTAAGAAAATTTAAATGTTATTTAATACTGTTTATCATAAACAGAGCATTTGCTTAAATACTTGTATCTATAAAATAACAACGTTAAACATAAAAATGTCTTTAATAAATAAATTGTCGGACCTCGTCCATTTCTTAACATTGAACATATGACGTCATTTGTTGTACAGTAAATTCGATAAGGTTCGCCAGAGCAGCCAGCGTATATGGCGGTTCCGTATAGGATGCAGGAATTCTGTCTATGAGAATTCATTCAGGAAATGATTTAATACTGTTTATCATAAACAGAGCATTTGCTTAAATATATCTATAAAATAACAACGTTAAACATAAAAAATGTCTTTAATAAATAAATTGACCTTGTTCTACTATAAGGTTTATGGATGGCAGTTATGAGTGGTTCATGGAAGGCAGTAAATTCGACCTTGTCTACCATCAGGTTCATGGTGGCCGAGTGGTCAAGGCAAAGCCAGATATGGCGGTTCCGTATAGGATTTCGAATCCTGTCAAAGAACGAATATTTTCTATGAAAATTTCTCGACATTCAGGCCGGTAAATGTTATTTAATACTGTTTATCATAAACAGAGCATTTGCTTAAATACTTGTATCTATAAAATAACAACGTTAAACATAAATAAAAATGTCTTTAATAAATATATATATATATATACATACCGGATGTAACAGTAAAATACTCCAAATCCTGTAACACCAAAGTTTTCCAATTCTTAGATTAAGGTTTGAATCGTTACATCTTAGAAATGGTTAAAGATATCTTACTGGAATTTTCTCTCTTTTGGGCTCTATTTTGAACAATAAGAATGTATTTAGCACTAAGTTGAAATGATCATTCCTCTTTCTTTTGTGACCTCTTCATACAGTTTCTCTCACTACTGTTCGCTCTTTTTTGAACTTATTCACCGTTTTCTTGATGGTTCTTGAATGGACTCTGAAGACGGAAGCTAGAGTATGAATGTCGGTACCATTACTGAAGGCCTGAATGATCATTTTCCTCTCACTATATATATATATATATATATATATATATATATATATATATATATATATAATGGACTCTCCCGTCGGTTTCGACGTACGAGGATCTGCCAGCTTATTGGTTCAGTTATGAAAGTTTATGCGATAATTTTAAGTGGCATTTAAGACCCGCTAGTAATTTACAAAGGAGGCCACATATGGAGCAGGCGTGGGAATTGTGAGATGAGATCACTGTTAGGTTGGCTGACCTTTTAGATTTTGCTCTCGCTTCTTGAGGATGATTCAGACAAGCAGATTGAAAAAATGATGAGTCCACTAAAACACGTTGATCTCCATTCTACCCACTCCAAGGCTAAGTGCACAAGGTTGTTATGTGGTATATTGCCTGCTAACAAGTTGCTCTTCAGCGTGTCTTTGTATCTTAGCCCTGGGTATCCTACATTCCTGTAGCCCTGATCTAACTGGATGTACATTAAGATCTTGGGTATCCTGTCATCAGACCTTCTCAAGACATGACCAGTCTACCGTAACTGAGACTGTGTGATAAAAGTATGATATATATATATATATATATATATATATATATATATATATACACAAATGAGAGAAAGAACAAATGGAGTAAAAAAATGTGCTCAATAGAAAGTAGAGCAAAATATCTGTCTATAATTTATCTACAATAATCTATATCTGTCAACAATCACGATATATTTGTCGCTGACATATTTTCCGCAATCGTCAATGATGGTCAGTCTATGTTCCGGTTTATCGTGACATGAAAAAATAACTCACTCACCTCCACCCTCTGAGTTTAGTTTTCTTTTTAGCGTAGATCTGACATTTAATTGGTTAATCGTGACATACCCACAAGTCTATTTTTAATTTCTGACCACATATGCCCCGCCTCAACTTTCGGAAACAAGTAACGATTTGTTTTTAAATTTCCCCAGAATATCATTTTATAACCAGTTACCTACCATCGCCTGAAGAATTAGTATTGAAACATGAAATCTTTTGTATAGCGATTTAAAAATGTTTTTATTATGATCTCTTATAATAAAAATATAATAATAATAATAATAATAGCACGAAGTTACAAGTCATCGTGACCGAGGGTTTGGGTTGCTGGCGTTGTTCAGATTGTTAATCATGCTAGATAAAACGCTCTATCCCAGAAACTGTAACTAAGATCTGCTCAGCATAGTTGCACTATAAAACACAGATGGGCTCTATGGGTGTTAAATAAACACAAATGCGCCTGAGCAAGCGTCTGAGGTAGGGATTGGCTAGCCGCCCTAGTAGACGGGTATCCTCGAATACGAATGGCCAGCTATTATATATATATATATATATAATAAAGGAGAAAAGGGTAACTTTGACAATCCGATGGGGCCATACGACGGTGCAGAGGTATATGAGTTAGTTGGGTGCTTCCTACTTCATAGATTAAACAAGTATATCAATCCTAATAAACATAGTCTGTACAGAGACGATGGGTTAATGATAGTAGACAAATGTAGCCCTAGATAACGCGATGTGATTAGTAAGAAATTACACTGGTTATTTAAAAAGAAACTGGCTTCAATCTGGACATACAGATAAACTTAAAAGTTACCCACTACTTAGACATTACAGTAGACCTACGTGATGGTACAGTTTCAGCATATAGAAAAAATCACCAGCATCCAAAATATATCGACGTAGGTTCCAACAACCCTACACATATCTTAAAACAAATGCCTAAAGAAATTAAGCATATATTGTCTACCAACTCATCAGATATTAACATTTTTAATAAAAATAAACTAATTTATGAACAAACTTTAAAAAGTAGTGGACATTGAAGTAAATTAACATATATCGACACGAAGAATTCTCCTAAAATGCAAAGTGAACCTAAAAACAGAACTAGAAAAATATTATGGTTCACCTCCCCCCCAACCCTATAATTTAGCTGTTAAAGCCAATATAGGCAAAATATTTTTCAAATTACTTAATTTGAACTTCCCACAGACAAATATGTTGCATAAAATTTTCAACAAAAACAACGTCAAACTAAGTTATAGCTGTATGCCTAATATGACCAATCTAATTAATATGTATAATAAGAAAAAAAATAAAAACAGACAACGCACCTCCCACCTCCAAGTGTAATTGTAGGAATAAGGAAGCCTGCCCTCTCCAAGGCAAGTGCCAACAAGAGTGCGTGGTCTATCAAGTAAAAATATACAGAAATAAACCGAACAATATTGATAAGAACCCTAAAGTTTACATAGGATCCACCCAGAATAGTTTCAAAAAACGATATTACAACCAACTCAGTAGTTTTAATAGCGAAACCTATAAACATAGTACTACCATGTCTGCATATATATGGAAGATAAAACAAGAAGATAACAAGCACCACATTTTGAAATGGGAAATATTAAAAGACATGTTATAAATATAAGGCAGGTGATAAGTTCTGTTCTCTATGTACGGAGGAAAAACTAGCTTCTGCTAGCAACAAAGAACCTAAAAAATTATTGAACCTAAAATCGGAAATTCTTTGTATGTGTAGACAAAGGAAAAACTGTTTATTAGAGTAGGTTTTTTTTTTTTTGCTTTTGCTGTTTAATAAAGCACCCCAACCCCACATTGTTTGGATTTTATTTATTTTTATCTTATCTTTTTGTCACTTTCGACATAGCATAATATCATCATCAGGGTATTATTAATTATATAGTAAGTATTTAGTGTTCATGGTTGTGAAGGAGAAAAATTTTCCTCTCGTCTTTTAATAACCGCTCAAAAAAGCTTATTCGTGAATATGAAAGGATCCTATCAAGAATAAGTAGGCAGAATATGTCTAAATTATTTAACGAAACCTGTCTTAATATATATATATATATATATATATATATATATATATATATATATATATATATATATATGTGTGTGTGTGTGTGTGTGTATATATATATAAATATATATATATATATTTTATATATATTATTTATATATTATATATGCGCAGTACTTAATGGAAAGCGCTCAATATCAGTTGAAGAGCTAACATAGTTGCATGGATATGAGCTTGATACTGGATTTCACGTTCTCTGTGATCTCCCAAAATTTCAAAAATTAAACAGTTTGTTTGACGATAGCAGAGAACGTGAAACCCAGAATCACAAACTCAATCAGACTATATATATATATATATATATATATATATATATATATATATATATATATAAGTGGACATTGATGTCAACACCCAGCGGCGATAAGCTATTTCATGCTTTAACGCAGTCTTCAATAAATGAGTTTTGTGAATTGTCTCGACTATATATTCTGGTCAGTAGTACATTAGAGGTAGGTCTACATCATCATTAGAGGTAGTTCATTATTCTATATCATCGTAGAGGTAAATTAGAGGTAGGTCTATATCATTATTAAAGAGTAGGTTATTATTAGATCATTATTAGAGGTAGGTCTATATCATTATTAGAGGGTCTATATCATCATTGGACTAGGCTATAGAGGTAGGTCTATATAATCATTAGAGGTAGGTTTAATTAGAGTTAGGTCTATCATCCTATAATCATTAGAGGTAGGTCTTATTAGAGGTGGGTCTAAGAGGTAGGTCTATATCATCATTAGAGGTAGGTCTATATAATCATTAGAGGTAAATTAGAGGTAGGTCTATCATCATTGGAGGTAGGGTTATATAATCATTAGAGGTAGGTCTTATTAGAGGTAGGTCTATATCATCATTGGACGTAGGCCTATATCATCATTAGAGGTAGGTCTATATAATCATTAGAGGTAGGTCTAATTAGAGGTAGGTCTATATCATCATTTGAGGGAGGTCTATATCCTCATTAGAGGTAGGTCTTATTAGAGGTAGGTCTATATCATCATTGGAGGTAGGTCTATATCATCATTAGAGGAAGGTCTATATAATCATTAGAGGTAGGTTTAATTAGAGGTAGGTCTATATAATCATTGGAGGTAGGTCTATATAATCATTAGAGGTAGGTCTTATTAGAGGTGGGTCTATATCATCATTGGAGGTAGGTCTATATCCTCATTAGAGGAAGGTCTATATAATCATTAGAGGTAGGTTTAATTAGAGGTAGGTCTATATCATCATTAGAGGTAGGTCTTATTAGAGGTAGGTCTATATCATTATTAGAGGTAGGTCTTATTAGAGGTAGGTCTATATCATCATTAGAGGTAGGTTTAGAGGTCTTATATATCATTGGAGGTAGGTCTATATAATCATCATTTATTAGAGGTAGGTCTATATCATCATTGGACGTAGGTATATCATCATTAGAGATAGGTCTTATTAGAGGTGGGTCTATATCATCATTGGAGGGAGGTCTATATCATTATTAGAGATAGATCATTATTAGATATAAGTCTATATCATCATAAGAGATAGGTAAGTACTATAGGTCATCAAGAAGTGTTCCATCAATATTCTAAAGGCTATTTATTAGAAGTAATTGTGCATCCGAATTCTGTTATTTGTTAGCATTTTAATTTTTATTTATTATTAATTACTTAATTATTTGTTGTTGATTATTACATTTACTGGTGTTTATGCGTGCATTCGAATTTTGTTACTTTGTTATTTATCTAGTTAAATAGCGTATGTCATTATCGACTTGAACTTTTCATTTATTTTATTCCATCTCATTTTGTCTGGAATCTCGAAATACATAGCAAAACACCAGACCAGATATGACAACTGTTGAGTGTTTCCCCGTGCGTGTATTGAAATAAGGACAAACACATACGTAGGGAAAAATACTGGTATATCTGAAGAGGTATTTACAACAGAGAGATTAGTAGTCAAACGAACGCAGGTTAGTCAGTAACAATCAGAAAGAGTATAAAGTCCAACTGTATCTTCCAGTAGAGAGACGGAAGTGTGATGGTCACCTGATCTTCCCAGAACTCTCTAGAACTGTCCTATTAGTAGTAGAGAGATCAGTCCATTTTGATGAGAAGGTGGGTGGCCCCCAACAGCAACGGTATTCAATGCCCAGACAAATGGTAGATCTATAACTGTGCAAGTCGCATTCTGTCAAGAAAATTGGCTGACAGGAGACAGTGAATCAACTTTCCTAGCAGTAAAATATTTTAAACGAACAATAGTTCTTCTTTTCAGAGGGAAACCACGTCATGTCGGCGAGAAAAAAGACTGGAGATGAGATGCCTGGATCGATTGTATTGCAGACCCTTCTCTGGATTTTGCCAAGAATCTTCAGATACATAGCAGGAGCAACAGACCAGGTATAGAAGTACTATTCAGTGCCCGGACGAATGGCAGATTTATAAATGTGCAAGAAGGATTTTTATAAGAAGGATTGTCTAGCATGGCACGGTGAAACAACATTATTCGCCCTGGCATGGAGTATTGCTGCCATATATGGTCTGGAGCCCCTTCTGTTTGTCTCAAGGTCCTTGATAAAATCCAGAGACGGATACGCAATGTAATTGTCCCTGAACTGGCATCTCGTCTGCAGTCGCTCTCTCACAGACGTGCTTTTGCCTCCATCTGTCTTTTTTACAAATACTTTCACGGTAACTGCTCCGATGAGTTGCTTTCGCTGGTTCCCAGACTTCATGAATTTAAGCGTTCATCTAGGCTGACATCTCGCTCTCACCCTTTCACTGTCAAAACTGTTAAATGTAGCCGTCTCTTCTACTGAAATAGATTCATGTCTCGCACTTCTCTTGTGGAAATCCATCCACTTTTTCTTGTTTCCCTGATAGCTATAATCTCCAGCTATTCAAATGTAATGTCAATCGACGTCTCCAGATGCCTTGATCTATCCCCTATCCTTCTCTTCATCCTTTCCTCTATCATTGTTTTTTGCTCTTGTTCTAACTCTCTGT
>CAHIKZ030005523.1:985000-992500 GCA_903632075.3 Acanthosepion pharaonis | reverse complement strand
ACATCTAAGAGTAGGAGAACATATCAAATAATAACAATAATAAAAATGTAGGATTCTCTTGCCCTCCCTGATGATACATTAGACATGTCTCCCGTGGGTGCTGATCATAGCTGATTGCAGAAGGTAACATGTATATATTTTCTCCTAATTAATTAGGACGGGCTCCATAAATTATCAAGTTCTGTGCCACAGCGATACATTTGTGTAGTAGCGAAATGTAAAGATGGCAATGGTAACAGCAAATGGTATGTATTAACAGGCATTAACATTAATACTCTCAGACTCACTAGAAAACAATTCATTGTTAATAACTCATTCTTGAATCCCCCACCCCTTATACTGTTGGTATGGTAAGCCGAAGCGTTCACATCCTACGCATGCCCCACCAAAATATTACCATACCCCCCCCCCAAGTGGGGCATGTAAATTGTTTTTCTGCCTCACTAGAAAAACAATTTACTGTTAGTAACTCATTCTCGAATTGTTCCCTTATTCTGTTGGTATAGTAATCCGAATGGCGCACATCCTACGCATGTCACACCAAAATATTACCATGCCCAACCGGTGGGTATCATTGTTCTAGACTGAAGTCACACGCAGCCTATTTGGACTTTCTGAATGGCACGCTTAATTTCATTAGGAAAATAACGTTTATTTATTAAAGACATTTTTATGTTTAACGTTCTTTTTATAGATACAAGTATTTAAGTAAATGCTCTGTTTATAATAAACAGTATTAAATAACATTTACCGGCCTGAATGTCCGAGAAATTTTCATAGAAAATATTCGTCCTTTGGCAGGATTACGAACCTGCATCCTATACGGAACCGTCATTTACGCTGACGTGCCTTACCAATCGGCCACAAAGGAGCGTTCGGTAGGCAAGGTCGAATTTACTGCTTATAAACTTCAATCTTCCATGAAACTCGTACATTCATAACTGCTCTGGACGAATATTTTCTATGAAAATTTCTCGGACATTCAGGCCGGTAAATGTTATTTAATACTGTTTATTATAAACAGAGCATTTACTTAAATACTTGTATCTATAAAAAGAACGTTAAACATAAAAATGTCTTTAATAAATAAATTGTCGGATTTTGTCCATTTCTTAAAATAACGTTTATTAAAATGTTTCCTTTAGTTCTCACTTGTTCGCTCACACATTCTCTCATGTATAAGCACGGACATAAACAATGATTAAGTACACATTTCTGGAATTTTGTAAGTTTGCGTCGAAGGTAGCGTTGTCTGCATTTGAAACCATTGGCACTTTTCATTAAGGATGATTTTACGCGTAAATATTTTCCTTCAGAAACAGCAAACGTCAATGATAAGTAGTTTCCTCTAGAGAATAAATATGCTTCTCCTTTTACAAATATTTTGTAAATTCCAATGAATAAATGAGAACCGGAATCTCACGTCATCAGGGATAAGATTCATTTTATTTTAATCATGGAAGCTAATCTTTTTCTCCAAAGCAAAATAAATAATTTTCTCCATTTGTAAGGAAGATGCTCAAGCGCATGCTCTTTTGTTAGAAAAATGGTTGCGGTATCTGTAATGAAAAAATGAATTTGATTTTGTTTTGTGTTGCCCACCATATGATGTACTGTACCCTAACCAGCCCAATGTTCAAAAAAGGTTACCTATGCCTGTATTAGAAAATCATTACCTATAGACTCGAGACATTCAGTTATGTGCCATGCGTGATGCACGCTTAATAGATCATGTATCTTTCAGATTTTCCCCCGCAATAGGTTTCCATTTCCTTGTGCAGTAGACCCGTTGCAATCAAAGGCTATAGAACCCGGTCTGTCTTAATATAGCTTGCGAAGAAGACGATTCATAAATTTCCCAAGGGTATTAGAACGTAAGTAAATGTAACGGATTCGACTGGAAATCGAACTCGGCTCTTCGATTCCACAATCCGAGCCGCAATCCATTACTCTACCGTGCCTCTTCAAGCCAGAAGAGTTGGATTCATACCTTTCCCAAGGGTATTAGCACGTAAGTGAATGTAATGGATTCGACTGGAATTCGAACTCGGCTCTCCGATTCCTCAATTCGAGCCGCAATCCATTACTCTACCGTACCTCTTCAATCCAGAACAGTTGGATTCATACCTTTCCCAAGGTTATTAGCACGTAAGTGAATGTAATGGATTCGACTGGAATTCGAACTCGGCTCTCCGATTCCTCAATCCGCGCTGCAATCCATTACTCTACCGTGCCTTTTCAGGCCAGAAGAGTTGGATTCATACCTTTCCCAAGGGTATTAGCACGTAAGTGAATGTAATGGATTCGACTGGAATTCGAACTCGGCTTAATCCGGGCCGCAATCCATTATTCTACCGTGCCTTCTTGAGAATGATATTTAAAAAAAAAATTTTTTTCCCCAGAGACTCAAGCACATAGGCAAAAATGTTTGACTAACGGGTCAATTATAAATTCGACCAATGTTCGTAGACAGACTCAAGTACGAAATCTAGCAATATTACCCGTAGTTTCAAGTATAAGTTGAAACATACTAACGTTTTCCTTTAGACTCTAGACGATATCTGTCTATATCTCTGAGATGAGGTGTTGTGATTACTTACATTATTTACATTATTCGGACTATTGTTCTAGTTCCACCTACCGTGTCTCTTCCGGATGTATCAGTTATATCCCTTTAATACAACTCACCAAGTGTTTGAAGTTAAAGCGAAATAACTGAGACACCCAGAAGAGGAACGGCACGTGGAATTAGAACAATCTACCCCGGTGGACGAAATAAAGGGTTCAGTTCGAAATACTAATCACCTGAAGAAGGCCGGATCATTCAACAGCTGAAACGTTGTGAATATGGCAATGACGATAAGGATAATAGTCCGAATAATGTAAATCAAAGATGATGCTTACCTATGAGTTCAAGTATATATTACACCAATGCTTAAAAGAGCCAGTTATAAACCAAACTGGTACATACGTAGGGACACAACCCCGCCAATATTTTTCTTATAGCCTTGAAGTTAAGCCTAACGAATGTTTGTTCATCTTAGGTATTCCGATAGACTACACCCGTCAGCAAGGCCTCTGATTGGGAAGCTTTTGAGAACCATGGAACCACCTCTGTGTTGCTGTTGTTCCTAGGTCCACCTTGACCCGGGGTGGCAGCACCTGTTACAGTCCCAGTCAAATAGTTAACACCCAAACTGAAATCAAAACATGAAAATATAAAAAAATAAATTAAAAAAAAATTACTAGTGATACATTTTCATATTAAAAATAAAATTACCAAAGCTGACCCCATTTCGAAATTAAATGACCCATGAGGAGTTGATATGTCGCTAAACAAACAAACCAAACCGAATCTTTGTCTAAAAACTCAAGTGTAATATATATTGATTTGTATATTAATTACAGACTGATTTGGTAAATATAGTGTTAATTAAAAGCAATACCAAACATAAACCCACCCTTCCGGCTGGGGATTCAGAATACGCCGACATCACCTCTGCAGAGGGGTAGGAAGCCCCAAATGTGGGGTCAAGGGGTAGGACTATAAATTACATCCGCGTCCCGGGTAAGACGATAAACAACATCCAGTAGCAAGGCCTCTGATCAGGAGTTTTTGAGGAGCGTGGAACCACCTCTTAATTTCTGGTGTTCTCAGGTCCACTCTGACCAGCGGTGGTAGCACCTGTTAGAGTTCCAGCTATGGTCAAAACGCTATGAAAGTGTAAAAAATATGTTTTAATAACAGTAATACATTTTTCTAAAAATTATTACCAGTAATTAAACAATCCAAACCAAACCAAACCAAACATCAACTCGAGTTTATTAATTCAGTGATTGTGAACATAAAAACCTTTAGATAATTTAATTTGCAGTCATGCATCTTTGGCATCTAAAATAACGTTACAATTACATTGAATCATGTTTTGTGGCAGATTTTCATATCGTTATAAAAATGCTATAACAGCTGTTCAAGCGTCATTACACATTTCGGAAGCTTGTCTAACATGTTCTTAAATTTCCCGTCTGCAGGTCAGAATTGAGAATTTTGCTCGCCTTTGAGCGTTTTTGAGACCCATCGCGATTTCGGTATGAGATTAATGTAACGACGATAAGAACACGAACATAATCACCAACTTAATCTTGCGTTCAGCCACTCGGTGAAAAGGTGAGCATTGTCAGTACTTAAATGGATGAACGCCGTATAATATTAGGTGCTAGCGATAGTATTGGCAACTATATTAGCCGTTTACCTATAAGGAAACAATTGGCATTTATTGACCGAGCAGCCAGAAATTTCGGAAAATCTTTCTCTTAAAACAATTTTTCAGGAAAACAGGTTCCACAAGTTCACTAACTGTTATGGTTCTTTTCAGTCCAGATAAGGTTTCCTTCCTAACCTTTTATTCAAAGTAGGGTGGAATATCATTATAGTCTCTTCCGGTTACATCTGCTATCCAATTTAATTGTCCCTGCTGTTAGTAGTCCGTAACTGATATGGTTTCTTTTATTTCGTAGATTTTATTTCTGATTCTGTAGCGCCAGTCCACAATATTCAAAGAAATATGATCTTTGCCAAGATCCTCAGGTTTCAAACACTCAATTTTTTTTATCACTATTAATCTTAGGTAGACGTTGTATACACCTGACAGTTTAGATATTTCTGAAGGGGTTTGATGTCATGCGTGACATCCACATGAAGGCTATTTAAGAATATGGCCCGAGTTTTCAGGTTGATGTTTTGGTTTCGTAGCAGTTTGCGTTGTTGGGTGAAAGTACCTCTGGCGAAGCCTATTCTATGTTCAATTTCCTTTTCTCCTATACATAATTTGTAATAACTGATCTAAACGAGATATCTGAAGTGTTTTATTTACTAATTCCTCATCCTATTTTTTTTTATGTTGAATTGAGGGTAGGTATGTACACTGCTTTCATTCCAATAGAAAATCCATAATTATAGTAACAAAAAAAAATAAAATAAAAATAAAATAAAATAATCGAAATATAGAGGTTCTTTTTGTTGTCTGAGAGAGTTAGTGTACTTTCTTCGACACTTTCTATATTCCTCCCCATTTTTTCACGGTTACTTAATCAGCTGCGTTTTCCTTAATTTCCCTAGCTATTGATTTTGTGTCTGTATCATCGCGAAAGATGGACTTATTAAAATCACAGGCAATTCGACATTATTTAGCCAAAGGAAGGGCTTAGGTGATGAGTTGCTCTCTGCACACATCCCCGACCCCAACATAGATTTAACTGATATAAAACTGAAAGGCTTTCATTAATCAAGATTCTGTTTTTCGGATTTTCGTTTTTAATCCGCCATTTTTGTGGGATAGGAAATCACACATGTTCCTTTGTCAATCTCGCTCTTTCTATTTTCATTTTTTATTTAATGTAATGGAAGTAATGGTTAAGAAGCATTGTTTCGTTGATTTATTATTTCTGAGTAGTAACAAAGGAATATAATAAAACCATTTCTTATAGAATTTGGTAGTAAAAGTATCATATTGGTTAATTATCATAGTAAAATCATTGGCAATAGATTTTTACAGTAAAATCATTTGAAATGCAATTTCATATTAAAATCATTTGCAATGAATTTTTATATTAAAATCATTTGCAATACATTTTCTAGTAAAACTAGTTTCATAAAATCATTTCCAATATATTTAGAAGGTAAAATCATTTGCAATTCATTTCATAGTAAAATAATTTGCAATACATTTTCATAGTAATATCATTTCCAATGTATTTTTATAGTAAAATTTGCAATGGATTTTCATATTGTTAATGCATTTTCATAATAAAATCATTTGCAATTCATTTTCATAGTAAAGTCCTTTCCAATTAATTTTCATAAAATCATTTGCAATGCATTTTTATAGTAAAATCATTGGCAATGCATTTTCAGAATAACATCATTTCAAATGCATTTTCAGAGTAAAATCATTGACAATGCATTTTCATAGTAAAATCATTAGCAATGCATTTTCATAGTAAAATCTTTTCAAATGTATTTTTATAGTAAAATCTTTGGCAATGCATTTTCATAATAAAATCATTTGCTATACATTTTCATAATATAATCATTTGCAATGCATTTTCATAATAAAGTAATTTCCAAAGAATTTTCATAGCAAAATCACCTGCAATGCATTTTCATAGGAAAATCGTTTCCAATGGATTTTCATAGTAAAATCATTTCCAATATATTTTCATAGTGAAATATCATGGTTCATTTCCCACTGCCTCACCGTGGATCAGCGAGTTTAGTTAGGCCAACCATTACTACTGAGCTTCGTTTTTCCATTACACCACGCGCACATCCAACTCTAAAGCACTTGGTATTCGAAAGGGTAGACAGAAAGACAGAAATAAATAAATACAGGAAGATAGAAAGAATGAAAAAGAAAAGGGAAAACAGAAGAGGTGATAATGCTCTCATTTTTCTGCTTCAGCGAAAGGGAAAACCTTGCAAATTTCAAATATTTTCATTCTTACCCTCTTACTTCTTTAAATAAGGGTTTCCATTCATATTTATGATTATTTCAAGATTTCGTTAAATTTTAAAGCTTAAATCATTAACAATGTGATAGGGGAATTTCTACGGATATTTTTCTTTCATAGAACTCACCATGAGCTTGTTCAATCGTTAACTTAAGAATTAAGATTCATCAGAAAATTTAAATAGGAAGACCGTGAAATTTTCACGGGTATTTCTCGTAAATTTAATTTTGCAAGAGGGAATTATTAAATCTGTGCGTATCAGATTTGATATAATAATCGGTTAAGCTTGGGTGGCCATGTTTAACAAAAGCAGAACGAGAGACACTTTTCACAAAAAAAAAAAACATATTTCAACCGAGATTTCCATTTCTCGGAAAGATACGGGAATATGAACTGGCTAAGACGTGGCTAATATAATGAAGGCTTTTTTTTTTCCAAATATAAAGCACAATGAAAATCTGGAGACAGTTTATTCGCTTCAGACAGCAGGGTGCGAGTCAGAAGTCACGCACGGATATTGGAAATATATATATATATAGAAAGCTTTTTAAAGTTTTTGGTTTTCTGATTTTGAGAATGTAGATTTTACATTAACTGAAAAATAAATAAATGATAAAAGATTTGAATTAAGTTTTTAAGGAGTAACGAAGAAAACTTGGAATATTTTTCAGTAGCGTCAGTACTGGGTATTCGTTAAATTCTTGAATATTCCTCAAAATGCTATTTCTTTTTTTAACATCTCGTCTACAGTCACTTTCTCACAGATGCGCCGTCGCCTCTCTCTGTCTGTTTTACAAATACTTTCATGGCAATTGCTCCGAGGAGCTGCATTCACTGGTTCCCAGACTTCATGAGTTCAAGCGCCCTACGTGGCTGGCATCCCGCTCTCACCCTTTCACTGTCGAAACTACTAAATGTAGCCGTCTCTTCTACTCTAATAACTTCATGTCTCGCACTTCTCGCCTGTGGAACTCCCTTCCCTATTCCAGT
>CAHIKZ030005523.1:887500-980000 GCA_903632075.3 Acanthosepion pharaonis | reverse complement strand
AGTATTTGCTTTATAAATATTTGAATATTTTTATTAAAGATTTATGAAAGAAAGTCTCTAGGAGAATAATATCAGTATTTGCTTTATAAATATTTGAGTATTTTTTTTAAAGATTTATGAAAGAAAGTCTCTAGGAGAATAATATCAGTATTTGCTTTATAAATATTTGAATATTTTTATTAAAGATTTATGAAAGAAAGTCTCTAGGAGAATAATATCAGTATTTGCTTTATAAATATTTGAATATTTTTATTAAAGATTTATGAAAGAAAGTCTCTAGGAGAATAATATCAGTATTTGCTTTATAAATATTTGAATATTTTTATTAAAGATTTATGAAAGAAAGTCTCTAGGAGAATAATATCAGTATTTGCTTTATAAATATTTGAATATTTTTTTAAAAGATTTATGGAAGAAAGTCTCTAGGAGAATAATATCAGTATTTGCTTTATAAATATTTGAATATTTTTTTTAAAGATTTATGAAAGGAAGTCTCTAGGAGAATAATATCAGTATTTGCTTTATAAATATTTGAATATTTTTTTAAAAGATTTATGGAAGAAAGTCTCTAGGAGAATAATATCAGTATTTTGAATTTTTTAAATATTTGAATATTTTTTTAAAGATTTATGAAAGAAAGTCTCTAGGAGAATAATATCAGTATTTGCTTTATAAATATTTGAATATTTTTTAAAGATTTATGAAAGAAAGTCTCTAGGAGAATAATATCAGTATTTGCTTTATAAATATTTGAATAATTTTTTTAAAGATTTATGAAAAGAAAGTTCTAGGAGAATAATATCAGTATTTGCTTTATAAATATTTGAATAATTTTTTTAAAGATTTATGAAAGAAAGTCTCTAGGAGAATAATATCAGTATTTGCTTTATAAATATTTGAATAATTTTTTTAAAGATTTATGAAAAGAAAGTCTCTAGGAGAATAATATCAGTATTTGCTTTATAAATATTTGAATATTTTTTTAAAGATTTATGAAAGAAAGTCTCTAAGAATAATATCAGTATTTGCTTTATAAATATTTGAATATTTTTTTAAAGATTTATGAAAGAAAGTCTCTAGGAGAATAATATCAGTATTTGCTTTATAAATATTTTAATATTTTTTTAAAGATTTATGAAAGAAAGTCTCTAGGAGAATAATATCAGTATTTGCTTTATAAATATTTTTAATAATTTTTAAAAGATTTATGAAAGAAAAGTCTCTAGGAGAATAATATCAGTATTTGCTTTATAAATATTTGAATAATTTTTTAAAGATTTATGAAAGAAAGTCTCTAGGAGAATAATATCAGTATTTGCTTTATAAATATTTGAATAATTTTTTTAAAGATTTATGAAAGAAAGTCTCTAGGAGAATAATATCAGTATTTGCTTTATAAATATTTGAATATTTTTTAAAAAGATTTATGAAAGAAAGTCTCTAGAAGAATAATATCAGTATTTGCTTTATAAATATTTGAATATTTTTTTAAAGATTTATGAAAGAAAGTCTCTAGGAGAATAATATCAGTATTTGCTTTATAAATATTTGAATATTTTTTTTAAAGATTTATGAAAGAAAGTCTCTAGGAGAATAATATCAGTATTTGCTTTATAAATATTTGAATATTTTTTTAAAGATTTATGAAAGAAAGTCTCTAGGAGAATAATATTTGAATATTTTTTTTAAAGATTTATAAATATTTCAGTATTTGCTTTATAAATTTTTTTTTAAAGATTTATGAAAGAAAGTCTCTAGAGAATAATATCAGTATTTGCTTTATAAATATTTGAATATTTTTTTAAAGATTTATGAAAGAAAGTCTCTAGGAGAATAATATCAGTATTTGCTTTATAAATATTTGAATATTTTTTTAAAGATTTATGAAAGAAAGTCTCTAGGAGAATAATATCAGTATTTGCTTTATAAATATTTGAATATTTTTTTAAAGATTTATGAAAGAAAAGTCTCTAGGAGAATAATATCAGTATTTGCTTTATAAATATTTGAATATTTTTATTAAAGATTTATGAAAGAAAGTCTCTAGGAGAATAATATCAGTATTTGCTTTATAAATATTTGAATATTTTTTTTAAAGATTTATGAAAGAAAGTCTCTAGGAGAATAATATCAGTATTTGCTTTATAAATATTTGAATAATTTTTTAAAGATTTATGAAAAGAAAGTCTCTAGGAGAATAATATCAGTATTTGCTTTATAAATATTTGAATATTTTTTTTAAAGATTTATGAAAGAAAGTCTCTAGGAGAATAATATCAGTATTTGCTTTATAAATATTTGAATATTTTTTTAAAGATTTATGAAAGAAAGTCTCTAGGAGAATAATATCAGTATTTGCTTTATAAATATTTGAATATTTTTTTAAAGATTTATGAAAGAAAGTCTCTAGGAGAATAATATCAGTATTTGCTTTATAAATATTTGAATATTTTTTTTAAAGATTTATTTGGGAAAGAAAGTCTCTAGGAGAATAATATCAGTATTTGCTTTATAAATATTTGAATATTTTTTTAAAGATTTATGAAAGAAAAGTCTCTAGGAGAATAATATCAGTATTTGCTTTATAAATATTTGAATATTTTTTTAAAGATTTATGAAAGAAAGTCTCTAGGAGAATAATATCAGTATTTGCTTTATAAATATTTGAATATTTTTTTTAAAGATTTATGAAAGAAAGTCTCTAGGAGAATAATATCAGTATTTGGAGAAAATATTTGAATATTTTTTTAAAGTTTTGAAAGAAAGTTTAGGAGAATAAATATATTTGAAAATATTTTTTTTTTTAAAGATTTATGAAAGAAAGTCTCTAGGAGAATAATATCAGTATTTGCTTTATAAATATTTGAATATTTTTTTAAAAAGATTTATGAAAAGAAAGTCTCTAGGAGAATAATATCAGTATTTGCTTTATAAATATTTGAATATTTTTTAAAAGATTTATGAAAGAAAGTCTCTAGGAGAATAATATCAGTATTTGCTTTATAAATATTTGAATATTTTTTTAAAGATTTATGAAAGAAAGTCTCTAGGAGAATAATATCAGTATTTGCTTTATAAATATTTGAATATTTTTTAAAGATTTATGAAAAGAAAGTCTCTAGGAGAATAATATCAGTATTTGCTTTATAAATATTTGAATATTTTTTAAAGATTTATGAAAGAAAGTCTCTAGGAGAATAATATCAGTATTTGCTTTATAAATATTTGAATATTTTTTAAAGATTTATGAAAGAAAGAATAATCTAGCTTTAGAATAATATCAGTATTTGCTTTATAAATATTTGAATATTTTTTTAAAGATTTATGAAAGAAAGTCTCTAGGAGAATAATATCAGTATTTGCTTTATAAATATTTGAATATTTTTTCTAAGATTTATGAAAGAAAGTCTCTAGGAGAATAATATCAGTATTTGCTTTATAAATATTTGAATATTTTTTTAAAGATTTATGAAAGAAAGTCTCTAGGAGAATAATATCAGTATTTGCTTTATAAATATTTGAATATTTTTTTTTAAGATTTATGAAAGAAAGTCTCTAGGAGAATAATATCAGTATTTGCTTTATAAATATTTGAATATTTTTTTAAAGATTTATGAAATTTAGAAAGTCTCTTTAGGAGAATAATATCAGTATTTGCTTTATAAATATTTGAATAATTTTTTTTAAAGATTTATGAAAAGAAAGTCTCTAGGAGAATAATATCAGTATTTGCTTTATAAATATTTGAATATTTTTTTTTAAAGATTTATGAAAGAAAGTCTCTAGGAGAATAATATCAGTATTTGCTTTTTGATAAATATTTGAATATTTTTTTAAAGATTTATGAAAGAAAGTCTCTAGGAGAATAATATCAGTATTTGCTTTATAAATATTTGAATATTTTTTTAAAGATTTATGAAAGAAAGTCTCTAGGAGAATAATATCAGTATTTGCTTTATAAATATTTGAATATTTTTTAAAGATTTATGAAAGAAAGTCTCTAGGAGAATAATATCAGTATTTGCTTTATAAATATTTGAATATTTTTTTAAAGATTTATGAAAGAAAGTCTCTAGGAGAATAATATCAGTATTTGCTTTATAAATATTTGAATATTTTTTAAAGATTTATGAAAGAAAGTCTCTAGGAGAATAATATCAGTATTTGCTTTATAAATATTTGAATAATTTTTTTAAAGATTTATGAAAGAAAGTCTCTAGGAGAATAATATCAGTATTTGCTTTATAAATATTTGAATATTTTTTAAAGATTTATGAAAGAAAGTCTCTAGGAGAATAATATCAGTATTTGCTTTATAAATATTTGAATATTTTTTAAAAGATTTATGAAAGAAAGTCTCTAGGAATAATATCAGTATTTGCTTTAATAAATATTTGAATAATTTTTATTTGCTTTATTTTTATGAAAGAAAGTCTCTAGGAGAATAATATCAGTATTTGCTTTATAAATATTTGAATAATTTTTTTTAAAGATTTATGAAAGAAAGTCTCTAGGAGAATAATATCAGTATTTGCTTTATAAATATTTGAATATTTTTTAAAGATTTATGAAAGAAAGTCTCTAGGAGAATAATATCAGTATTTGCTTTATAAATATTTGAATAATTTTTTAAAGATTTATGAAAGAAAGTCTCTAGGAGAATAATATCAGTATTTGCTTTATAAATATTTGAATATTTTTTTAAAGATTTATGAAAGAAAGTCTCTAGGAGAATAATATCAGTATTTGCTTTATAAATATTTGAATATTTTTTTAAAGATTTATGAAAGAAAGTCTCTAGAGAATAATATCAGTATTTGCTTTATAAATATTTGAATATTTTTTTTAAAGATTTATGAAAGAAAGTCTCTAGGAGAATAATATCAGTATTTGCTTTATAAATATTTGAATATTTTTTTTAAAGATTTATGAAAAAGTCTCTAGAGAATAATATCAGTATTTGCTTTATAAATATTTGAATAATTTTTAAAGATTTAAAAAAGTCTCTAGGAGAATAATATCAGTATTTGCTTTATTAAATTTGAATATTTTTTAAAGATTTATGGAAGAAAGTCTCTAGGAGAATAATATCAGTATTTGCTTTATAAATATTTGAATATTTTTTTTAAAGATTTATGAAAGAAAGTCTTTAGGAGAATAATATCAGTTTATTTCTAGGAGAATAAATATTTGAAAATATTTTATTTTTTTAAGATTTATGGAAGAAAGTCTCTAGGAGAATAATATCAGTATTTGCTTTTATAAATATTTGAATATTTTTTTAAAGATTTATGAAAGAAAGTCTCTAGGAGAATAATATCAGTATTTGCTTTATAAATATTTGAATATTTTTTTAAAAGATTTATGGAAGAAAGTCTCTAGGAGAATAATATCAGTATTTGCTTTAACATTATTAGAATATTTTTTTTAAAGATTTATGAAAGGAAGTCTCTAGGAGAATAATATCAGTATTTGCTTTATAAATATTTGAATATTTTTATTAAAGATTTATGGAAGAAAGTCTCTAGGAGAATAATATCAGTATTTGCTTTATAAATATTTGAATAATTTTTTAAAAGATTTATGGAAAAAAGTCTCTAGGAGAATAATATCAGTATTTGCTTTATAAATATTTGAATAATTTTTTTAAATATTTATGAAAGAAAGTCTCTAGGAGAATAATATCAGTATTTGCTTTATAAATATTTGAATATTTTTTATTAAAGATTTATGAAAGAAAAAGTCTCTAGGAGAATAATATCATAAATATTTGAATATTTTTTTTAAAGATTTATGAAAGAAAGTTCTAGGAGAATAATATCAGTATTTGCTTTATAAATATTTGAATATTTTTTATTAAAGATTTATGAAAGAAAGTCTCTAGGAGAATAATATCAGTATTTGCTTTATAAATTTATTTGAATAATTTTTTTAAAATTTGATTTATTATTAAAGAAAGTCTCTAGGAGAATAATATCAGTATTTGCTTTATAAATATTTGAATATTTTTATTAAAGATTTATGAAAGAAAGTCTCTAGGAGAATAATATCAGTATTTGCTTTATAAATATTTGAATATTTTTTTAAAGATTTATGAAAGAAAGTCTCTAGGAGAATAATATTTGTTTATTTGCTTTTTTATAAATATTTGAATAATTTTTATTTGAATATTTTTAAAAGATTTAAAAGAAAGTCTCTAGGAGAATAATATCAGTATTTGCTTTATAAATATTTGAATATTTTTATTAAAGATTTATGAAAGAAAGTCTCTAGGAGAATAATATCAGTATTTGCTTTATAAATATTTGAATATTTTTTTTAAAGATTTATGAAAAAAAAGTCTCTAGGAGAATAATATCAGTATTTGCTTTATAAATATTTGAATATTTTTTTAAAGATTTATGAAAGAAAGTCTCTAGGAGAATAATATCAGTATTTGCTTTATAAATATTTGAATATTTTTATTAAAGATTTATGAAAGAAAGTCTCTAGGAGAATAATATCAGTATTTGCTTTATAAATATTTGAATATTTTTTTAAAGATTTATGAAAGAAAGTCTCTAGGAGAATAATATCATTTGCTATTTGCTTATAAATATTTGAATATTTTTATTAAAGATTTATGAAAGAAAGTCTCTAGGAGAATAATATCAGTATTTGCTTTATAAATATTTGAATATTTTTATTAAAGATTTATGAAAGAAAGTCTCTAGGAGAATAATATCAGTATTTGCTTTATAAATATTTGAATATTTTTTAAAAAGATTTATGAAAGAAAAGTCTCTAGGAGAATAATATCAGTATTTGCTTTATAAATATTTGAATATTTTTTTTAAAGATTTATGAAAGAAAGTCTCTAGGAGAATAATATCAGTATTTGCTTTATAAATATTTGAATATTTTTTATTAAAGATTTATGAAAGAAAGTCTCTAGGAGAATAATATCAGTATTTGCTTTATAAATATTTGAATATTTTTTTAAAGATTTATGAAAGAAAGTCTCTAGGAGAATAATATCAGTATTTGCTTTATAAATATTTTATAAATATTTGAATATTTTTTTTAAAGATTTATGAAAGAAAGTCTCTAGGAGAATAATATCAGTATTTGCTTTATAAATATTTGAATATTTTTTTTAAAGATTTATGAAAGAAAGTCTCTAGGAGAATAATATCAGTATTTGCTTTATAAATATTTGAATATTTTTTTTAAAGATTTATGAAAGAAAGTCTCTAGGAGAATAATATCAGTATTTGCTTTATAAATATTTGAATATTTTTTTAAAGATTTATGAAAGAAAGTCTCTAGGAGAATAATATCAGTATTTGCTTTATAAATATTTGAATATTTTTTTAAAGATTTATGAAAGAAAGTCTCTAGGAGAATAATATCAGTATTTGCTTTATAAATATTTGAATATTTTTTTTAAAGATTTATGAAAGAAAGTCTCTAGGAGAATAATATCAGTATTTGCTTTATAAATATTTGAATAATTTTTTCTAAGATTTATGAAAGAAAGTCTCTAGGAGAATAATATCAGTATTTGCTTTATAAATATTTGAATAATTTTTTTAAAGATTTATGAAAAAAGTCTCTAGGAGAATAATATCAGTATTTGCTTTATAAATATTTGAATATTTTTTAAAGATTTATGAAAGAAAGTCTCTAGGAGAATAATATCATAAATATTTGAATAATTTTTTTAAAGATTTATGAAAAGAAAGTCTCTAGGAGAATAAATATTTGCTTTATAAATAATTTTTTTTTAAAGATTTATGAAAAGAAAGTCTCTAGGAGAATAATATCAGTATTTGCTTTATAAATATTTGAATATTTTTATTAAAGATTTATGAAAGAAAGTCTCTAGGAGAATAATATCAGTATTTGCTTTATAAATATTTGAATATTTTATTAAAGATTTATGAAAGAAAGTCTCTAGGAGAATAATATCAGTATTTGCTTTATAAATATTTGAATATTTTTTTAAAGATTTATGGAAGAAAGTCTCTAGGAGAATAATATCAGTATTTGCTTTATAAATATTTGAATATTTTTTTTAAGATTTATGAAAGAAAGTTCTAGGAGAATAATATCAGTATTTGCTTTATAAATATTTGAATATTTTTTTAAAGATTTATGAAAGAAAGTCTCTAGGAGAATAATATCAGTATTTGCTTTATAAATATTTGAATATTTTTTAAAGATTTATGAAAGAAAGTCTCTAGGAGAATAATATCAGTATTTGCTTTATAAATATTTGAATATTTTTATTAAAGATTTATGAAAGAAAGTCTCTAGGAGAATAATATCAGTATTTGCTTTATAAATATTTGAATATTTTTATTAAAGATTTATGAAAGAAAGTCTCTAGGAGAATAATATCAGTATTTGCTTTATAAATATTTGAATAATTTTTTTAAAGATTTATGAAAGAAAGTCTCTAGGAGAATAATATCAGTATTTGCTTTATAAATATTTTTTCATTTAAGAATAAAGTTTTTTTAAAAGATTTATGAAAGAAAGTCTCTAGGAGAATAATATCAGTATTTGCTTTATAAATATTTGAATATTTTTTTAAAGATTTATGAAAAGAAAGTCTCTAGGAGAATAATATCAGTATTTGCTTTTATAAATATTTGAATATTTTTATTAAAGATTTATGAAAGAAAGTCTCTAGGAGAATAATATCAGTATTTGCTTTATAAATATTTGAATAATTTTTTAAAGATTTATGAAAAGAAAGTCTCTAGGAGAATAATATCAGTATTTGCTTTATAAATATTTGAATAATTTTTTAAAGATTTATGAAAGAAAGTCTCTAGGAGAATAATATCAGTATTTGCTTTATAAATATTTGAATATTTTTATTAAAGATTTATGAAAGAAAGTCTCTAGAGAATAATATCAGTATTTGCTTTATAAATATTTGAATATTTTTTTTTAAAGATTTATGAAAAAATATTTGAAATTTTTATTAAAGTCTCTAGGAGAATAATATCAGTATTTGCTTTATAAATATTTGAATATTTTTTTTAAAGATTTATGAAAGAAAGTCTCTAGGAGAATAATATCATTTGTATTTTTGAATATTTTTTTAAAGATTTAAATATTTGAATTTTTTTTTTAAAGATTTTTATGGAAGAAAGTCTCTAGGAGAATAATATCAGTATTTGCTTTATAAATATTTGAATATTTTTTTAAAGATTTATGAAGAAAGTCTCTAGGAGAATAATATCAGTATTTGCTTTATAAATATTTGAATATTTTTTTAAAGATTTATGAAAGAAAGTCTCTAGAGAATAATATCAGTATTTGCTTTATAAAATATTTGAATAATTTTTATTAAAGATTTATGGAAAAAAGTCTCTAGGAGAATAATATCAGTATTTGCTTTATAAATATTTGAATAATTTTTTAAAAGATTTATGAAAGAAAAGTCTCTAGGAGAATAATATCAGTATTTGCTTTATAAATATTTGAATATTTTTTTTAAAGATTTATGAAAGAAAGTCTCTAGGAGAATAATATCAGTATTTGCTTTAAATATAAATATTTGAATAATTTTTAAAGATTTATGAAATTTTAAAGTCTCTAGGAGAATAATATCAGTATTTGCTTTATAAATATTTGAATATTTTTTTAAAGATTTATGAAAGAAAGTCTCTAGGAGAATAATATCAGTATTTGCTTTATAAATATTTGAATATTTTTTAATTAAAGATTTATGAAATTTTTTAAAGAAAGAAAGTCTCTAGGAGAATAATATCAGTATTTGCTTTATAAATATTTGAATATTTTTTTTAAAGATTTATGAAAGAAAGTCTCTAGGAGAATAATATCAGTATTTGCTTTATAAATATTTGAATAATTTTTTTAAAGATTTATGAAAGAAAGTCTCTAGGAGAATAATATCAGTATTTGCTTTATAAATATTTGAATATTTTTTTTAAAGATTTATGAAAGAAAGTCTCTAGAAGAATAATATCAGTATTTGCTTTATAAATATTTGAATATTTTTATTAAAGATTTATGAAAGAAAGTCTCTAGGAGAATAATATCAGTATTTGCTTTATAAATATTTGAATATTTTTTTTAAAGATTTATGAAAAGAAAGTCTCTAGGGAGAATAATATCAGTATTTGCTTTTATAAATATTTGAATATTTTTATTAAAGATTTATGAAAGAAAGTTCTAGGAGAATAATATCAGTATTTGCTTTATAAATATTTGAATATTTTTATTAAAGATTTATGAAAGAAAAGTCTCTAGGAGAATAATATCAGTATTTGCTTTATAAATATTTGAATATTTTTTTAAAGATTTATGAAAGAAAGAAAGTCTCTAGGAGAATAATATCAGTATTTGCTTTATAAATATTTGAATATTTTTAAAGATTTATGAAAAAGAAAGTCTCTAGGAGAATAATATCAGTATTTGCTTTATAAATATTTGAATATTTTATTAAAGATTTATGAAAAAGTCTCTAGGAGAATAATATCAGTATTTGCTTTATAAATATTTGAATATTTTTATTAAAGATTTATGAAAAGAAAGTCTCTAGAGAATAATATCAGTATTTGCTTTATAAATATTTGAATATTTTTTAAAGATTTATGGAAGAAAGTCTCTAGGAGAATAATATCAGTATTTGCTTTATAAATATTTGAATATTTTTATTAAAGATTTATGAAAGAAAGTCTCTAGGAGAATAATATCAGTATTTGCTTTATAAATATTTGAATATTTTTTAATATTTTTTATTTGCTTTAAAATATTTGAATTTTTTATTAAAGATTTAATCAAGAAAGTCTCTAGGAGAATAATATCAGTATTTGCTTTATAAATATTTGAATATTTTTTTAAAGATTTATGAAAAGAAAGTCTCTAGGAGAATAATATCAGTATTTGCTTTATAAATATTTGATTTTTTTTAAAGATTTATGAAAGAAAGTCTCTAGGAGAATAATATCAGTATTTGCTTTATAAATATTTGAATATTTTTATTAAAGATTTATGAAAGAAAGTCTCTAGGAGAATAATATCAGTATTTGCTTTATAAATATTTGAATATTTTTATTAAAGATTTATGAAAGAAAGTCTCTAGGAGAATAATATTTGTATTTTGAATATTTTTATTAAATTTATTTGGATATTTTGCTTTATTATTTGAATATTTTTATTAAAGATTTATGAAAGAAAGTCTCTAGGAGAATAATATCAGTATTTGCTTTATAAATATTTGAATATTTTTTATTAAAGATTTATGAAAGAAAAAGTCTCTAGGAGAATAATATCAGTATTTGCTTTATAAATATTTGAATATTTTTTAAAAGATTTATGAAAGAAAGTCTCTAGGAGAATAATATCAGTATTTGCTTTATAAATATTTGAATATTTTTATTAAAGATTTATGAAAGAAAGTCTAGGAGAATAATATCAGTATTTGCTTTATAAATATTTGAATATTTTTATTAAAGATTTATGAAAGAAAGTCTCTAGGAGAATAATATCAGTATTTGCTTTATAAATATTTGAATATTTTTATTAAAGATTTATGAAAGAAAGTCTCTAGGAGAATAATATCAGTATTTGCTTTAAATAAATATTTTATGAAAGAAAGTCTCTCTTTTTTATTATAAATATTTGAATATTTTATTAAAGAAAAAGAAAGTCTCTAGGAGAATAATATCAGTATTTGCTTTATAAATATTTGAATATTTTTATTAAAAGATTTATGAAAGAAAGTCTCTAGGAGAATAATATCAGTATTTGCTTTATAAATATTTGAATATTTTTTTAAAGATTTATGAAAGAAAGTCTCTAGGAGAATAATATCAGTATTTGCTTTATAAATATTTGAATATTTTTATTAAAGATTTATGAAAGAAAAGTCTCTAGGAGAATAATATCAGTATTTGCTTTATAAATATTTGAATATTTTTTAAAGATTTATGAAAAAAGTCTCTAGGAGAATAATATCAGTAAGTCTCTTTGGAGAATAATATCAGTATTTGCTTTATAAATATTTGAATATTTTTTAAAGATTTATGAAAGAAAGTCTCTAGGAGAATAATATCAGTATTTGCTTTATAAATATTTGAATATTTTTATTAAAGATTTATGAAAGAAAGTCTCTAGGAGAATAATATCAGTATTTGCTTTATAAATATTTGAGAATATTTTTATTAAAGATTTATGAAAGAAAGTCTCTAGGAGAATAATATCAGTATTTGCTTTATAAATATTTGAATATTTTTTTTAAAGATTTATGAAAGAAAGTCTCTAGGAGAATAATATCAGTATTTGCTTTATAAATATTTGAATATTTTTGGAATATTTTTTAAGATTTATGAAAGAAAGTCTCTAGAATAATATCAGTATTTGCTTTATAAATATTTGAATATTTTTTTAAAGATTTAAAAGAAAGTCTCTAGGAGAATAATATCAGTATTTGCTTTATAAATATTTGAATATTTTTTATTAAAGATTTATGAAAGAAAGTCTCTAGGAGAATAATATCAGTATTTGCTTTATAAATATTTGAATATTTTTTTAAAGATTTATGAAAAGAAAGTCTCTAGGAGAATAATATCAGTATTTGCTTTTATAAATATTTGAATATTTTTTTTAAAGATTTATGAAAGAAAGTCTCTAGGAGAATAATATCAGTATTTGCTTTATAAATATTTGAATATTTTTAAAAGATTTATGAAAGAAAGTCTCTAGGAGAATAATATCAGTATTTGCTTTATAAATATTTGAATATTTTTTTAAAGATTTATGAAAGAAAGTCTCTAGGAGAATAATATCAGTATTTGCTTTATAAATATTTGAATATTTTTTTAAAGATTTATGAAAGAAAAAGTCTCTAGGAGAATAATATCAGTATTTGCTTTATAAATATTTGAATATTTTATTAAAGATTTATGAAAGAAAGTCTCTAGGAGAATAATATCAGTATTTGCTTTATAAATATTTGAATATTTTTTTAAAGATTTATGAAAGAAAAAGTCTCTAGGAGAATAATATCAGTATTTGCTTTATAAATATTTGAATATTTTTATTAAAGATTTATGAAAGAAAGTCTCTAGGAGAATAATATCAGTATTTGCTTTAGAATATTTTTTTATTAAGATTTGAAAGAAAGTTTAGGAGAATAATATCAGTATTTGAAAATATTTTTTTTAAAAGATTTATGAAAGAAAGTCTCTAGGAGAATAATATCAGTATTTGCTTTTATAAATATTTGAATATTTTTATTAAAAGATTTATGAAAGAAAGTCTCTAGGGAGAATAATATCAGTATTTGCTTTATAAATATTTGAATATTTTTTATTAAAGATTTATGAAAGAAAGTCTCTAGAGAATAATATCAGTATTTGCTTTTATAAATATTTGAATATTTTTTTAAAGATTTATGAAAGAAAGTCTCTAGAGAATAATATCAGTATTTGCTTTATAAATATTTGAATATTTTTATTAAAGATTTATGAAAGGAAGTCTCTAGGAGAATAATATCAGTATTTGCTTTATAAATATTTGAATATTTTATTAAAGATTTATGAAAGAAAGTCTCTAGGAGAATAATATCAGTATTTGCTTTATAAATATTTGAATATTTTTATTAAAGATTTATATGAAGAAAGTCTCTAGGGAGAATAATATCAGTATTTGCTTTATAAATATTTGAATATTTTTTTAAAAGATTTATGAAAGAAAGTCTCTAGGAGAATAATATCAGTATTTGCTTTTATAAATATTTGAATATTTTTTTTTTATTAAAGATTTATGAAAGAAAGTCTCTAGGGAGAATAATATCAGTATTTGCTTTTTGAATATTTTTTTAAAGGTTATGAAAGGAAGTCTCTAGGAGAATAATATTTTTGCTTTAAAATATTTGATTTTTTATTAAAAGATTTAAAAGGAAGTCTCTAGGAGAATAATATCAGTATTTGCTTTATAAATATTTGAATATTTTTTTAAAGATTTATGAAAAGAAAGTCTCTAGGAGAATAATATCAGTATTTGCTTTTATAAATATTTGAAATTTTTTTAAGATTTTATTCTCTAGAAATAATATCAGATTTAAATATTTTTTTTTTTAAAGAAAAGTCTCTAGGAGAATAATATCAGTATTTGCTTTATAAATATTTGAATATTTTTTTTAAAGATTTATGAAAAATTTATGAAAGTCTCTAGGAGAATAATATCAGTATTTGCTTTATAAATATTTGAATATTTTTTTAAAGATTTATGAAAAAATTCTAGAGAATAATATCAGTATTTATTAAAATATTTGAATATTTTTTTAAAAGATTTAAAGAAAGTCTCTAGGAGAATAATATCAGTATTTGCTTTATAAATATTTGAATATTTTTTTAAAGATTTATGAAAGGAAGTCTCTAGGAGAATAATATCAGTATTTGCTTTATAAATATTTGAATATTTTTTTAAAAAGATTTATGAAAGAAAGTCTCTAGGAGAATAATATCAGTATTTGCTTTATAAATATTTGAATATTTTATTAAAGATTTATGAAAGAAAGTCTCTAGGAGAATAATATCAGTATTTGCTTTTATAAATATTTGAATATTTTTTTTAAAGATTTATGGAAAAAAGAAAGTCTCTAGGAGAATAATATCAGTATTTGCTTTAAAATATTTGAATATTTTTTTAAAGATTTATGAAAGAAAGTCTCTAGGAGAATAATATCAGTATTTGCTTTATAAATATTTGAATATTTTTTTAAAGATTTATGAAAGAGTCTCTAGGAGAATAATATCACTATTTGCTTTATAAATATTTGAATATTTTTATTAAAGATTTGCGAAAGAAAGTCTCAGGGAGAATAATATCAGTATTTGCTTTATAAATATTTAAATATTTTTATTAAAGATTTATGAAAGAAAGTCTCTAGGGAGAATAATATCAGTATTTGCTTTATAAATATTTGAATTTTTTTATTAAAGATTTGGTGAAAAGAAAGTCTCTAGGAGAATAATAATATCAGTATTTGCTTTATAAATATTTATTTTTTATTAAAGATTTATGAAAGAAAGTCCCTAGGAGAATAATATCAGTATTTGCTTTATAAATATTTGAATATTTTTTTAAAGATTTATGAAAGAAAGTCTCTAGGAGAATAATATCAGTATTTGCTTTATAAATATTTGAATATTTTTTTAAAGATTTATGGAAGAAAGTCTCAGGAGAATAATATCAGTTTTGCTTTATAAATATTTGAATATTTTTTTTAAAGATTTATGAAAGGAAGTCTCTAGGAGAATATCAGTATTTCTTTTATAAATATTTGAATATTTTTTATAAAGATTTATAAAAGGAAGTCTCTAGGAGAATAATACATTTTGCTTTATAAATATTTGAATATTTTTTAAAAATTTTTGAAAGAAAGTCCTAGAGAATAACATCAGTATTTGCTTTTATAAATATTTGAATATTTTTTTAAAGATTTATGGAAAGAAAGTCTCTAGGAGAATAATATCAGTATTTGCTTTATAAATATTTGAATATTTTTTTTAAAGATTTATGAAAGGAAGTCTCTAGGAGAATAATATCAGTATTTGCTTTATAAATATTTGAATATTTTTTTAAAGATTTATGAAAGAAAGTTCTAGGAGAATAATATCAGTATTTTGCTTATAGAAAGTTAAAGTCTTGAATAATTTTTATTTATAAATATTTGATTTTTTAAAAGAAAGAAAGTCTCTAGAATAATATCAGTATTTGCTTTATAAATATTAGAATATTTTTTTAAAGATTTATGAAAGAAAGTCTTTAGAGAATAATATCAGTATTTGTTATAAATATTTGAATATTTTTTTAAAGATTTAAGAAAGGAAAGTCTCTAGGAGAATAATATCAGTATTTGCTTTCAGTAAATATTTGAATATTTTTTGAAGATTTATGAAAAGAAAGTCTCTAGGAGAATAAATATTTAGTATTTGCTTTTATAAATATTTGAATATTTTTATTCAAGATTTTATTAAAAGAAAGTCCTAGGAGAATAATATCCAGTATTTGCTTTTTTAAATATTTGAATAATTTTTTTAAAGATTTATGAAAAAGAAAGTCTCTAGGAAATAATATCAATATTTGCTTTATAAATATTTGAATATTTTATTAAAGATTTATGAAAGAAAGTCTCTAGGAGAAATAATATCAGTATTTGCTTTTAAATATTTAAGAATAATTTTTTAAAGATTTATGAAAGAAAGTCTTTAGAAATAATTGAATATTTTATTTTATAAATATTTGAATATTTTTATTTAAAGATTTATGAAAAGAAAGTTTATAGGAGAATAATATCTAGTATTTGCTTTTATAAATATTTGAATATTTTTTAAAGATTTATGAAAGAAAGTCTCTAGAGAATAATATCTATTTGTTTTATAAATATTTGGAATATTTTTTGCTTTAAAGATTTATGAAAGAAAGTCTCTAGAGAACAATATCAGTATTTGTTTATAACATTTGAGATTTTTATTAAAAAGATTTAAAAAAAAAAAAAGATTTATCAATATTTGAATTTGGAGGAGAAGGATTTTAATAATATCAGTTACCTTTTATTTAAATATTTGAATTTTATTAAAGAAAGTCTCTAGAGAATAATATCGATATTTACCTTATAAATATTTGAATATTTTTATAAAGATTTATGAAAGAAAGTCTCTAGGAGAATAATATCAGTATTTGCTTTATAAATATTTTGAATATTTTTTAAAAGGTTATGATGGAGATTTTTAAAAGATTTATGAAAGAAAGTTCAGTATTTGCTTTTATAAATATTTGAATATTTTTTTTAGTGATTTATGAGAATAAAAATAATATGAATATTTGCTTTATAAATATTTCATAATATTTTTTTAAAAGATTTATGAAAGAAAGTCTCTAGGAGAATAATATCGTATTTACGTTATTATTAGAATATTTTTTTGAAAGATTTATGAAAGGAAGTCTCTAGAGAATAATATTCAGTATTTGCTTTATAAATATTTGAATATTTTTGCTAAAGATTTATGGAAGAAAGTTCTAGAGAATAATATTGTATTTGCTTTTATAAATATTTTCAATAATTTTTAAAGATTTATGAAAGCTCAGGAGCATTAATATCAGTATTTGCTTATAAATATTTGAATAATTTTTTAAAGATTTATGAAAAGAAAAGTCCTAGAGAATAATATCAGTGGTTTATTTTATAAATATTTGAATATTTTTTGACAGTATTTCATGGTTGTTCTGAAAGAATAATATCAGGTATTTGGTTTATAAATATTCTTGAATATGAAAGATTTAGAAAAGAAAGTTCTAGTAGAAGTAATATCAGTATTTGTTTTATAAATATTTGAATATTTTTTAAAGATTTAAGGAAAGAGTTCCCAGGAGAACAATATCAGTATTTGCTTTATAAACATTTGAATATTTTTTAAAGATTTATGAAAGAAAAGCCCTAGAGAATAATATCGTATTTGCTTTATAAATATTTGAATATTTTTAAAGATTTATGAAGAAAAGTTCGTAGAGAATAATATCATATTTGCTTTATAAATATTTGAATAATTTTTAAAGATTTATGAAAAGAAAGTCTCTAGGAGAATAATATCAGTATTGCTTTTATAAATATTTGAATAATTTTTAAAGATTATGAAAAGAAAGTCTTAGGAGAATACATCAGGTATTTGTATAAATATTTGAATATTTATTAAAGACGGTGAAAGAAAGTCTCTAGGAGAATAATGTATTTGCTTATGTTTATTTGAATATTTTTATTAAAGATTTATGGAAGAAAGTCTCTAGGAGAATAATATCAGTATTTGCTTTATAAATATTTGAATATTTTTTTAAAGATTTATGAAAGAAAGTCTCTAGGAGAATAATATCAGTATTTGCTTTATAAATATTTGAATATTTTTTAAAGATTAAAGATTTATGAAAGAAAGTTTTTAGAAAGAAGAATAATATCAGTATTTGCTTTAAATATTTGAATATTTTTTTATGAAAGAATATTTTTTAAAGATTTTATGAAAGAAAGTCTTAGAGAATAATATTATTTGCTTTTATAAATATTTAATATTTTTAAAGATTTTATTAAAGAAAAAGAAAGTCTCTAGGAGAATAATATCAGTATTTGCTTTATAAATATTTGAATATTTTATTAAAGATTTATGGAAAGAAAGTCTCTAGGAGAATAATATCAGTATTTGCTTTATAAATATTTGAATATTTTATTAAAGATTTATGAAGAAAGTCTCTAGGAGAATAATATCAGTATTTGCTTTATAAATATTTGAATATTTTTTAAAGATTTAAGAAAAAGAAAGTCTCTTTGAATATTATTAAAGATTTATCAGTATTTTGCTTTAAGAGTATTTTATAAATTTATGATTTGAATATTTTTATTTAAAATATTTATGAAAAAAAAGTCTCTAGGAGAATAATATCAGTATTTGCTTTATAAATATTTGAATATTTTTTTAAAGATTTATGAAAGAAAGTCTTAGAGAATAATATTATTTGCTTTATAAATATTTGAATATTTTATTAAAGATTTATGAAAGAAAGTCTAGGAGAATAATATCAGTATTTGCTTTATAAATATTTGATTTATGAAAGAAAGTCTCTAGGAGAATAATATCAGTATTTGCTTTATAAATATTTGAATATTTTTTTTAAAGATTTATGAAAGAAAGTCTCTAGGAGAATAATATCAGTATTTGCTTTATAAATATTTGAATATTTTTATTTTAAAAAGATTTATGAAAAGAATAAATATCAGTATTTGCTTTATAAATTATTTGAATATTTTTTAAAGATTTATGAAAGAAAGTCTCTAGGAGAATAATATCAGTATTTGCTTTATAAATATTTGAATATTTTTTTAAAGATTTATGAAAGAAAGTCTTAGGAGAATAATATCAGTATTTGCTTTATAAATATTTGAATATTTTTTTAAAGATTTATGAAAGAAAGTCTCTAGGAGAATAATATCAGTATTTGCTTTATAAATATTTGAATATTTTTATTAAAGATTTATGAAGAGAAAGTTTGCTTTATAAATATTTTTGAGTATTTTTTTAAAGATTTATGGAGAGAATAATATCAGTATTTGCTTTATAAATATTTGAATATTTTTATTAAAGAAAGTTTAATATCAGTATTTGGCCTTTATAAAAAGTATTTTTATTAAAGATTTAGGAAAGAAATAATATCAGTATTTGCTTTATAAATATTTGAATATTTTTTTTAAAGATTTATGAAAGAAAGTCTCTAGGAGAATAATATCAGTATTTGCTTTATAAATATTTGAATATTTTTTTATTAAAGATTTATGAAAGAAAGTTTCTAGGAGAATAATATCAGTATTTGCTTTTAAAATATTTGAATATTTTTATTAAAGATTTATGAAAGAAAGTCTCTAGGAGAATAATATCAGTATTTGCTTTATAAATATTTGAATATTTTTATTAAAGATTTATGAAAGAAAGTCTCGGTAGGAGAATAATATCAGTATTTGCTTTATAAATATTTGAATATTTTTTAAAGATTTATGAAAGAAAGTCTCTAGGAGAATAATATCAGTATTTGCTTTTATAAATATTTGAATATTTTTATTAAAGATTTATGAAAGAAAGTTCTAGGAGAATAATATCAGTATTTGCTTTATAAATATTTGAATATTTTTATTAAAGATTTATGAAAGAAAGTCTCTAGAAGAATATCAGTATTTGCTTTATAAATATTTGAATATTTTATTAAAGATTTATGAAAGAAAGTTCTAGAGAATAATATTTTGCTTTATAAATATTTGAGATTTTATTAAAGAAAAAGAAAGTCTCTAGGAGAATAATATCAGTATTTGCTTATAAATATTTGAGTATTTTATTAAAGATTTATGAAAGAAAGTCTCTAGGAGAATAATATCAGTATTTGCTTTATAAATATTTGAATATTTTTATTAAAGATTTATGGAAGAAAGTCTCTAGGAGAATAATATCAGTATTTGCTTTATAAATATTTGAATAATTTTTTTAAAGATTTATGAAAGAAAGTCTCTAGGAGAATAATATCAGTATTTGCTTTATAAATATTTGAATATTTTTATTAAAGATTTATGAAAGAAAGTCTCTAGGAGAATAATATCAGTATTTGCTTTTATAAATATTTGAATATTTTTATTAAAGATTTATGAAAGAAAAGTCTCTAGGAGAATAATATCAGTATTTGCTTTATAAATATTTGAATATTTTTATTAAAGATTTATGAAAGAAAGTCTCTAGGAGAATAATATCTATTTGCTTTATAAATATTTGAATATTTTAATAAAGATTTATGGAAAGAAAGTCTCTAGGGAGATATCACTATTTGCTTTATAAATATTTGAATATTTTTATTAAAGATTTATGAAAGAAAGTCTCTAGAGAATAATATCAGTATTTGCTTTATAAATATTTGAAATATTTTTTAAAGATTTATGAAAGAAAGTTCTAGAGAGAATAATATCAGTATTTGCTTTATAAATATTTGAATATTTTTTTAAAGATTTATGAAAGAAAGTCTCTAGGAGAATAATATCAGTATTTGCTTTAAAATATTTGATTTTTTATTAAAGATTTATGAAAGGAAGTCTGAGAATAATAGTATTTGCTTTATAAATATTTGAATATTTTTTTAAAGATTTATGAAAGAAAGTCTCTAGGAGAATAATATCAGTATTTGCTTTATAAATATTTGAATATTTTATTAAAGATTTATGAAAGAAAGTCTCTAGAAGAATAATATCAGTATTTGCTTTATAAATATTTGAATATTTTTTTAAAAGATTTATGAAAGAAAGTCTCTAGGAGAATAATATCAGTATTTGCTTTATTTTTTAAAAGATTTATTTTGGAGAATTTTTTTAAAAGATTTTTTTTATGAAAGAAAGTCTCTAGGAGAATAATATCAGTATTTGCTTTATAAATATTTGAATATTTTTTTAAAGATTTATGAAAGGAAGTCTTAGGGAGAATAATAGTATTTGTTTTATAAATATTTGAATATTTTTAAAAGATTTATGGAAAGAAATTTAGGAGAATAATATCAGTATTTGCTTTAACATTTATTTTTTTTAAAGATTTATGAAAAAGAAAGTCTCTAGGAGAATAATATCACTATTTGCTTTATAAATATTTGAATATTTTTATTAAAGATTTATGAAAAAGAAAGTCTCTAGGAGAATAATATCAGTATTTGCTTTATAAATATTTTGAAAATAATTTTTTATTAAAGATTTATGAAAGAAAGTCTCTAGGAGAATAATATCAGTATTTGCTTTATAAATATTTGAAATATTTTTATTAAATATTTTAATATTTTTAAAGATTTTAAGAAAGTCTTAGGAGAATAATATCAGTATTTGTTTTATAAATATTTGATAATTAAAGATTTAAGAAAGTTTGAGAATATTTTTTTGCTTTTAAAATATTGAATATTTTTATTAAAGATTTGTCTCTAGAGAATAAATATCAGTATTTTTTTTTTAAATATTTGAATATTTTTATTAAGATTTATGAAAGAAAGTCTCTAGGGAGAATAATATCAGTATTTGCTTTATAAATATTTGAATATTTTATTAAAGATTTATGAAAGAAAGTCTTCCCAGGGAGAATAATATCAGTATTTGCTTTATAAATATTTGAATATTTTTTTAAAGATTTATGAAAGAAAGTTCTAGGAGAATAATATCAGTATTTGCTTTATAAATATTTGAATATTTTTTATTAAAGATTTATGAAAGAAAGTCTCTAGGAGAATAATATATCAGTATTTGCTTTATAAATATTTTAATATTTTTTTAAAGATTTATGAAGAAAGTCTCTAGAGAATAATATCAGTATTTGCTTTATAAATATTTGAATATTTTTTTAAAGATTTATGAAAGAAAGTCTCTAGGAGAATAATATCGTGTTTGCTTTTATAAATTTTGAATATTTTTATTAAAGATTTATGAAAGAAAGTCCTAGAGAATAATATCAGTATTTGCTTTATAAATATTTTAATATTTTTATTAAAGATTGCAAGATTTCTAGAGAATATCAATATTTTTAATTTGAATATTTTTTTAAAGGAAAGAAGAATAATATCAGTATTTGCTTTATAAATATTTGAATATTTTTATAAAGATTTATGAAAAGAAAGTCTCTAGGAGAATAATATCAGTATTTGCTTTATATAAATATTTTTTAAAGATTTGTTTTATTTGAAATTTTTATTTTAAAGATTATGAAAAAGATTTACAAGTCTCTAGAGAATAATATCAGTATTTGCTTTATAAATATTTGAATATTTTTTAAAAGATTTAAAAAGAGGAGAATAATATCAGTATTTTGCTTTATAAAGAAATTTTTTTAAAGTTTCTAGGAGAATAATATCAGTATTTGCTTTATAAATATTTGAATATTTTTTTAAAGATTTAAGGAAAGAAAGTCCTAGGAGAATAATATCAGTATTTGCTTTATAAATATTTGAATATTTTTTTAAAGATTTATGAAAGAAAAGTCTTAGGAGAATAATATCAGTATTTGCTTTATAAATATTTTGAATATTTTTTTAAAGATTTATGAAAGAAAGTCCCTAGGGAGAATAATATCAGTATTTGCTTTATAAATATTTGAATATTTTTTATAAGATTTAGGAAAGAAAGTCTTAGAGAATAATATCATTTGGAAATATTTGAATAATATCAGGAAATAATATCAGTGCTTTATAAATATTTGAATATTTTTTTAAAGATTTAAGGAAAGAAAGTTCTAGAAGAATAATATCAGTATTTGCTTTTATAAATATTTGAATATTTTTTAAAAGATTTATGGAAAGAAAGTTCTAGGAATAATATCAGTATTTAGCTTTTATAAATATTTGAATATTTTTTAAAGATTTATGAAAGAAAGTCTTGAGGAGAATAATATCATTTGCTTTTATAAATATTTGAATATTTTTATTAAAGATTTAGGAAAGAAAGTCTTTTTACTTTAAGAATAATATCAGTATTTGCTTTATAAATATTTGAATATTTTTATTAAAGATTTAAGGAAAGAAAGTCTCAGGGAGAATAATATCAGTATTTGCTTTATAAATATTTGAATATTTTTTAAAGATTTATGAAAGAAAGTCTCAGGGAGAATAATATCAGTATTTGCTTTATAAATATTTGAATATTTTATTAAAGATTTATGAAAGAAAGTCTCTAGGAGAATAATATCACTCTTTGCCTTTTTTGGTTTTATAAATATTTGAATATTTTTTGCTTTAAAATATTTTTATTAAAGAAAGAAAGTCTCTAGGAGAATAATATCAGTATTTGCTTTTGTAAATATTTGAATATTTTTATTAAAGATTTATGAAAAGAAAGTTCTAGAAAGAATAAGAATATCAGTATTTGCTTTTTATAAATATTTTTTAATATTTTTGCTTTATAAATAAAGATTTATGAAAGAAAGTTCTGTGAGAATAATACTAGTATTTGCTTTTATAAAATATTTGAGTATTTTTATTAAAGATTTAAGGAAAGAAAGTTCTAGTAGAATAATATCAGTATTTGTTTATAAATATTTGAAATATTTTTATAAAGATTTAAAAGGATTTATAGAGAATAATATCAGTATTTGCTTTATAAATATTTGAATATTTATTAAAAGATTTAAGGGTGAAAGTCTTAGGAGAATAATAATATCTGTATTTTGCTTTATAAATATTTGAATATTTTTTTATTAAAGATTTATAAAAAATATTTGAAATTTTTTAAAAGTTTATGGAAGAAAAGTTCTAGGAGAATAAAATATGAATATTTTTTAAAGCTTATAAATATTTTGGAATTTTTTTTATGAAAAGAAAAGTCTCTAGAGAATAATATCAGTATTTGCTTTATGAAAGCATTTTTTAAAGATTTAGAAAGTCTCTAGGAGAATAATATCAGTATTTGCTTTTATAAATATTTGAATATTTTTTTAAATTTGGCGAAAAAGAAAGTCTCTAGGAGAATAATAATATTTGTAGATTTTTTAAAGATTTGCTTACTATCAGTATTTGTTTAAAATATTTGAATTTTTTTTATTTGGCAAAGATTTATGAAAGAAAGTCTTTGCTAGGAGAATAATATTTTTTATTTGAAAATTTTATAACATTTGAATATTTTTTTTTTAAAGATTTATGGAAAAGAATGTCTCTAGGAGAAAGTAATATCAGTATTTGCTTTATAAATATTTGAATATTTTTATTAAAGATTTGTGAAAAGAAAGCTCCCCTAGGAGAATAATATCAGTATTTTGCTTTATATTATTTGAATATTTTTAAAAGATTTAAGGAAAGAAAGTCCTAGGGGAGAATAATATTCGTATTTGCTTTATATTTGAATATTTTACAAAGAATCTTCAGAGAATAATTTTAAAGATTTATTTGAATATTTTGTCAAAGATTTATGAAAAGAAAGCCCTAATATTTTCAGTATTTGGTTTTGAAATATTTGAATATTTTTTAAAGATTTATGAAAGAAAGTCTCTAGAAGAATAATATCAGTATTTGTTTTATAAACATTTGAATATTTTTATTTAAGATTTATGAAAGAAAGTCCCAGGAGAATAATATCAGTATTTGCTTATAAATATTTAAATATTTTTTTAAAGATTTAGGAAAGGAAGTCTTAGAGAATAAATCAGTACGTTTATAAATATTTGAAGTTTTTTTAAAGATTTTTGGTGAAAGAAGTCTCAGGAGAATATTATCGTGCATTTGCTTTATATTTTTTAAAGATTTTGAAAGAAGTCTCAAGAATTTCATGAAAAAGAAAAGTTTATGAAGAAATTTAGGAGAATAATATCAGCATTTGCTTTAGTAAATTATTAGAATATTTTTTAAAGATTTATGAAAAAGAAAGCCCCTAGGAGAATAATATCAGTATTTGTTGTATAAATATTTGAATATTTTTTTAAAAAGATTTCCATGTGAAATTTCAAGTCTCTAGAGTAAGAATATCAAGTATTTGCTTTTATAAATATTTGAATATTTTTAAAAGATTTAAGGAAGAAAGTCTAGAATAATATCAGTATTTGCTTTAACATTATTAAATATTTTTTAAAGATTTATGAAAGGAAGTCTCGAGAATAATATCAGTATTTGCTTTATAAATATTTCTGAATATTTTTTTAAAGATTTATGAAAGTAAAGTCTCTAGTATATAATACACGTATTTGCTTTATAACATTTGAATATTTTTAAAAGATTTATGGAAGAAGTTCTAGAAGAATAATATCAGCATTTGGCTTTATAAATATTTGAATATTTTTTTAAAAAGATTTATGGTGTTCTCAGGAGAATAATATCAGTATTTGTTTTATAAATATTTTAATATTTTTTTTGAAAGACTTATGAAAGCAGTTCTAGGAGTGAATAATATCGTATTTATTTATAAATATTTGAATATTTTTGAAGATTTATGAAATAAAGTCTTTATAATAATATCAGTATTTGCTTTATAAACATTTTGAATATTTTTTTAAAGATTTATGAAAGAAAGTCTCTAGGAGAATAATATCAGTATTTGCTTTATAAATATTTGAATATTTTTTTTAAATATTTATGAAAGAAAGTCTCTAGGAGAATAATATCAGTATTTGCTTTTATAAATATTTGAATATTTTTTTAAAGATTTATGGAAGAAAGTCTCTAGGAGAATAATATCAGTATTTGCTTTATAAATATTTGAATAATTTTTAAAGATTTATGAAAGAAAGAATCTCTAGGAGAATAATATCAGTATTTGCTTTATAAATATTTGAATATTTTAAAGATTTAAAAGAAAACTTATGAGAATAAATCAATTTTGTTTTATAAATATTTGAATATTTTTTATTAAAGATTTATGAAAGAAAGTAAGAATATCAGTATTTGCTTTATAAATATTTGAATATTTTTATTAAAGATTTATGGAAGAAAGTCTCTAGGAGAATAATATCAGTATTTGCTTTATAAATATTTGAATATTTTTTTAAAGATTTATGAAAAGAAAGTCTCTAGGAGAATAATATCAGTATTTGCTTTATAAATATTTGAATATTTTATTAAAGATTTATGAAAGAAAGTCTCTAGGAGAATAATATCAGTATTTGCTTTATAAATATTTGAATATTTTTATTAAAGATTTATGAAAGAAAGTCTTTGGGAGAATAATATCAGTATTTGCTTTATAAATATTTGAATATTTTTTTAAAGATTTATGAAAGAAAGTCTCTAGGAGAATAATATCAGTATTTGCTTTATAAATATTTGAATATTTTTTTAAAGATTTATGAAAGAAAGTCTCTAGGAGAATAATATCAGTATTTGCTTTATAAATATTTGAATATTTTTATTAAAGATTTATGAAAAGAAAGTCTCTAGGAGAATAATATCAGCTTTATAAATATTTGAATTTTTTATAAATTTTTATGAAAAAGAAAGTCTCTAGGAGAATAATATCAGTATTTGCTTTATAAATATTTGAATATTTTATTAAAGATTTATGAAAGAAAGTCTCTAGGAGAATAATATCAGTATTTGCTTTATAAATATTTTTTAAAGATTTGAAAAGAAAGCCCTAGGAATAATGTCAGTCTTTATAAATATTTCAGTATTTTATTAAAGATTTATGAAAGAAAGTCTCTAGGAGAATAATATCAGTATTTGCTTTATAAATATTTGAATATTTTTTTAAAGATTTATGAAAGAAAGTCTCTAGGAGAATAATATCAGTATTTGCTTTATAAATATTTGAATATTTTTATTTAAGATTTATGAAAGAAAGTCTCCTAGGAGAATAATATCAGTATTTGCTTTATAAATATTTGAATATTTTTATTAAAGATTTATGAAAGAAAAAGTCTCTAGGAGAATAATAAATATTTGGATTTTATTTTATTAAAGATTTATGAATAAGAATAATATCAGTATTTGCTTTATAAATATTTGAATATTTTTTTAAAGATTTATGAAAGAAAGTCTCTAGGAGAATAATATCAGTATTTGCTTTATAAATATTTGAATATTTTTATTAAAGATTTATGAAAGAAAGTCTCTAGGAGAATAATATCAGTATTTGCTTTATAAATATTTGAATATTTTATTAAAGATTTATGAAAGAAAAGTCTCTAGGAGAATAATATCAGTATTTGCTTTATAAATATTTGAATATTTTTTTTAAAGATTTATGAAAGAAAGTCTCTAGGAGAATAATATCAGTATTTGCTTTATAAATATTTGAATATTTTTTTTAAAGATTTATGAAAGAAAGTCTCTAGGAGAATAATATCAGTATTTGCTTTATAAATATTTGAATATTTTTTTTAAAGATTTATGAAAGAAAGTCTCTAGAGAATAATATCAATGTTTGCTTTATAAATATTTGAATATTTTTTTAAAAAGATTTATGAAAAAGTCTCTAGGAGAATAATATCAGTATTTGCTTTATAAATATTTGAATATTTTTTTAAAAGATTTAAAGAAAAGTTTAATAATAAAAAAAAAGAAATAAATATTGAATATTTTTTAAAGATTTATGAAAGGAGGAGAATAATATCAGTATTTGCTTTATAAATATTTGAATATTTTTTTAAAGATTTATGAAAGAAGTTTAATATCACTATTTGCTTTATAAATATTTGAATTTTTTTAAAGATTTATGAAAGAAAGTCTCTAGGGAGAATAATAGTATTTGTTTATAAATATTTGAATATTTTTAAAGATCAGGAGAATAATATTGCTTTATAAATATTTGAATATTTTTATTAAAGATTTATGAAAGAAAGTCTCTAGGAGAATAATATCAGTATTTGCTTTATAAATATTTGAATATTTTATTAAAGATTTATGAAAGAAAGTCTCTAGAGAATAATATCAGTATTTGCTTTATAAATATTTGAATATTTTTTTAAAGATTTATGAAAGAAAGTCTCTAGGAGAATAATATCAGTATTTGCTTTTATAAATATTTGAATATTTTTATTAAAGATTTGAAAGAAAGAAGGAGAATATCAGTATTTGCTTTATAAATATTTGAATGTTTTTTTAAAGATTTATGAAAAAGTCTCTAGAGAATAATATCAGTATTTGCTTTATAAATATTTGAATATTTTTTAAATTTATGGAAGAAAGTCTCTAGGAGAATAATATCAGTATTTGCTTTATAAATATTTGAATATTTTTTTAAAGATTTATGAAAGAAAGTCTCTAGAGAATAATATCAGTATTTGCTTTATAAATATTTGAATATTTTTATTAAAGATTTATGAAAGAAAGTCTAGGAGAATAATATCAGTATTTGCTTTATAAATATTTGAATATTTTTTTAAAGATTTATGAAAGAAAAGTCTCTAGGAGAATAATATCAGTATTTGCTTTATAAATATTTGAATATTTTTATTAAAGATTTATGAAAGAAAGTCTCTAGAAGAATAATATCAGTATTTGCTTTATAAATATTTGAATAATTTTTTTAAAGATTTATGAAAGAAAAGTCTCTAGGAGAATAATATCAGTATTTGCTTTATAAATATTTGAATATTTTTATTAAAGATTTATGAAAGAAAGTCTCTGGGAGAATAATATCAGTATTTGCTTTATAAATATTTGAATATTTTTAAAGATTTATGAAAGAAAGTCTCTTGGAGAATAATATCAGTATTTGCTTTATAAATATTTGAATATTTTTTAAGATTTATGAAAAGAAGTCTCTAGAGAATAACATTATTTGCTTTATAAATATTTGAATATTTTTTTTAAGAGATTTATGAAAGAAGAATAATATCAGGAGAATAATATCAGTATTTGCTTTATAAATATTTGAATATTTTTGAATAATAATTTTTTAAAGATTTATGAAAGAAAGTCTCAGGAGAATAATATCAGTATTTGCCTTATAAATATTTGAATATTTTATTAAAGATTTATGAAAGAAAGTCTCTAGGAGTATAATATCAGTATTTGCTTTATAAATATTTGAATAATTTTTTAAAGATTTATGAAAGAAAGTCTCTAGGAGATAATATCAATTTAAGCTTTATAAATATTTGAATATTTTTTATAAGATTTATGAAAGAAAGTCTCTAGGAGAATAATATCAGTATTTGCCTTTATAAATATTTGAATATATTTTTAAAGATTTATGAAAAGAAAGAATCTCTATTTCCAATATTTTTAAAGAAAAGCCCTAGGAGAATAATATCAGTATTTGCTTTATAAATATTTGAATATTTTTTTGAATTTATGAAAAGAAAGTCTCTAGAGAATAATATCAGTATTTGCTTTATAAATATTTGAATAATTTTTTAAAGATTTATGAAAGAAAGTCTCTAGGAGAATAATATCAGTATTTCCGAGCAAATATTTGAATATTTTTTTAAAGATTTATGAAAGAAAGTATCTAGGAGAATAATATCAGTATTTAGCTTTATAAATATTTGAATATTTTTTTTAAAAGATTTATGAAAGAAAGTCTCTAGGAGAATAATATCAGCATTTTGCTTTAAATATTTGAATATTTTATTAAAGTTTATGAAAAAAGTCTAGAGAATAATATCACGCTTGCCTTATAAATATTTGAATATTTTTATTAAAAGATTTATGAAAGAAAGTCTTAGGAGAATAATATCAGTATTTGCTTTATAAATATTTGAATATTTTTTTAAAGATTTATGAATGAAAGTCTCTTGGAGAATAATATCAGTATTTATTTATAAATATTTGAATATTTTTATTAAAGATTTGAAAAGAAAGTCTAGGAGAATATCAGTATTTGCTTTTATAAATATTTGAATATTTTTATTAAAGATTTATGAAAGAGGAGAATCTCTTTTAGAGTAAATATTTGAATATTTTATTTGCTTTATAAATATTTGATTTTTTATTGAAAGAAAAAGTCTCTAGGAGAATAATATCAGTATTTGCTTTATAAATATTTTGAATATTTTTATTAAAGATTTATGAAAGAAAGTCTCTAGAGAATAATATCAGTATTTGCTTTATAAATATTTGAATATTTTTATTAAAAGATTTATGAAAGAAAGTCTCTAGGAGAATAATATCAATATTTGCTTTATAAATTTTGAATATTTTTTTTTTAAAGATTTATGAAGAAAGTCTCTAGAGAATAATATCAGTATTTGCTTTATAAATATTTGAATATTTTATTTAAAGATTTATGAAAGAAAGTCTCTTGGAGAATAATATCAGTATTTGCTTTATAAATATTTATTTTTATTAAAGATTTATGAAAAGAAAGTCTCTAGGGAGGAATAATATCAGTATTTGCTTATAAATATTTGAATATTTTTTATTAAAGATTTATGAAAAGAGTCTCTAGGGAGAATAATATCAGTATTTGCTTTATAAATATTTCGAATTCTTTTTTATTAAAGATTTATGAAGAAAGTCTCTAGGAGAATAATATCCTCTTTGCTTTATAAATATTTGGTATTTTTATTAAAGATTTATGAAAGAAGTCTCTGGGAGAATAATATCAGTATTTGCTTTATAAATATTTGAATATTTTTTTAAAGATTTATGAAGAAAGTCTCTAGGAGAATAATATCAGTATTTGCTTTATAAATATTTGAATATTTTAGCCAAAGATTTATGAAAGAAAGTCTAAATAATATCAATAAATATTTGAATATTTTTATCAAGAAAGAAAGAAAGTCTCTAGGAGAATAATATCAGTATTTGAGTATTTTTATTAAAGACTTCTCTGGATAATATCAGTATTTGCTTTAAAATATTTTTTTTAAAGATTTATGAAAGAATGTCTCTAGGAGAATAATATCAGTATTTTGCTTTTTATAAATACAAGATTTATGAAAGTCTCTGGGATTTTTAAAAATATTTGAATATTTTATTAAAAGAAAAGAAAGTTCTGGGAGAATAATATCGTGTTGCTTTATAAATATTTGGAATATTTTTTAAAGATTTAAGAAAGTCTCTGGAGAATAATATCAGTATTTGCTTTATAAATATTTGAATATTTTCAGTGATTTAGGAGAATAACCAGTATTTGCTTTATAAATATTTTGAATAATTTTTAAAGGATGAAGAATAATACTCTAGGAGAATAATATCAGTATTTGCTTTATAAATATTTTGAATATTTTTAAAAAGATTTAAAGAAAGTCTCTAGGGAAGAAATTTGCTTGCTTTTGTTATTAGAATATTTTTAAAAGATTTATGAAAAAATCTCCAGAAGAATAATATCAGTATTTTTATAAATATTTGAATATTTTTTAAAGATTTAAATATTTGAATATTTTTTAAAAGATTTATTTGGAAATATTTGAATATTTTTTAATATGGAAAGATCCTAGGAATAAATATTTTTTAAAAGTTATGAAAGAAGTCTCTAGGAGAATAATATCAATGTTGCTTTTATAAATATTTGAATATTTTTTTTAAAGATTTATGAAAGGAAGTCTCTAGGAGAATAATATCAGTATTTAGTTTTTGAATATTTTTTAAAAGATATTTGAATAATTTTTTAAAGATTTATGGAAGGGAAGTCTCTAGGAGAATAATATCAGTATTTGCTTTAACATTATTTGAATGTTTTTTTAAAGATTTATGAAAGAAAGTCTAGGAGAATAATATCAGTATTTGCTTTATAAATATTTGAATATTTTTTAAAGATTTATGGAAGAAAGTCTCTAGGGAGAATAATATCAGTATTTGCTTTATAAATATTTGAATATTTTTATTAAAGATTTATGAAAGAAAGTCTCTAGGAGAATAATATCAGTATTTGCTTTATAAATATTTGAATATTTTTATTAAAGATTTATGAAAGAAAGTCTCTAGGAGAATAATATCAGTATTTGCTTTATAAATATTTGAATATTTTATTAAAGATTTATGAAAGAAAGTCTCTAGGAGAATAATATCAGTATTTGCTTTATAAATATTTGAATATTTTTATTAAAGATTTATGAAAGAAAAAAGTCTCTAGGAGAATAATATCAGTATTTGAATTTATAAATATTTGAATATTTTTTTTAAAGATTTATGAAAAAAGAAAGTCTCTAGGAGAATAATATCAGTATTTGCTTTATAAATATTTGAATATTTTTATTAAAGATTTATGAAAGAAAGTCTCTAGGAGAATAATATCAGTATTTGCTTTATAAATATTTTATTTAAAAAGAAAGTCTCTAGGAGAATAATATCAGTATTTGCTTTATAAATATTTATATTTTTATTAAGATTTAAAAGAAAGTCTCTAGGAGAATAATATCAGTATTTGCTTTTATAAATATTTGAATATTTTTTATTAAAGATTTATGAAAGAAAGTCTCTAGGAGAATAATATCATATTTGCTTTATAAATATTTGAATATTTTTATTAAAGATTTATAAATCTCTATAATATCAGAATATTTTTGAATATTTTATTAAAGATTTATGAAAAGAAAGTCTCTAGGAGAATAATATCAGTATTTGCTTTATAAATATTTGAATATTTTTTAAAAGATTTATGAAAGAAAGTCTCTGGGAGAATAATATCAGTATTTGCTTTATAAATATTTGAATATTTTTTTTAAAGATTTATGGAAAGAAAGTCTCTGAGAGAATAATATCAGTATTTGCTTTATAAAATATTTGAATATTTTTATTAAAGATTTATGAAAGAAAGTCTCTAGGAGAATAATATCAGTATTTGCTTTATAAATATTTGAATATTTTTTTAAAAAGATTTATGGAAAGAAAGTCTCTAGGAGAATAATATCAGTATTTTGCTTTATAAATATTTGAATATTTTTTAAAAGATTTATGAAAGAAAAAGTCTCTAGGAGAATAATATCAGTATTTGCTTTTATAAATATTTGAATAATTTTTAAAGATTTATGGAAAGAAAGTCTCTAGGAGAATAATATCAGTATTTGCTTTTATAAATATTTGAATATTTTTTTAAAGATTTATGAAAGAAAGTCTCTAGGAGAATAATATCAGTTTTGCTTTATAAATATTTGAATATTTTTAAAAGATTTATGAAAGAAAGTCTCTAGGAGAATAATATCAGTATTTGCTTTATAAATATTTGAATAATTTTTTTAAAGATTTATGAAAAAAGAAAGTCTAGGAGAATAATATCAGTATTTGCTTTATAAATATTTGAATATTTTTATTAAAGATTTATGAAAGAAAGTCTCTAGGAGAATAATATCAGTATTTGTTTTATAAATATTTGAATATTTTTATTAAAGATTTATGAAAGAAAGTCTCTAGGAGAATAATATCAGTATTTGCTTTATAAATATTTGAATATTTTTTTTAAAGATTTATGAAAGAAAGTCTCTAGGAGAATAATATCAGTATTTGCTTTATAAATATTTGAATATTTTTTAAAGATTTATGAAAGAAAGTCTCTAGGAGAATAATATCAGTATTTGCTTTATAAATATTTGAATATTTTTTATTAAAGATTTATGAAAGAAAGTCTCTAGGAGAATAATATCGGTATTTTTGCTTTTTATTAAATTTTTATTCTCTAGAATAATATCATATAAATTTTATTTATAAAGATTTATCTCTAGAAATAATAGTATTTGCTTTATAAATATTTGAATATTTTTATTAAAGATTTATGAAAGAAAGTCTCTAGAGAATAATATCAGTATTTGCTTTATAAATATTTGAATATTTTTTTAAAGATTTATGAAAGAAAGTCTCTAGGAGAATAATATCAGTATTTGCTTTATAAATATTTCTGAAATATTTTATTAAAAGATTTATGAAAGATGAAAGAAAGTCTCTAGGAGAATAATATCAGTATTTGCTTTATAAATATTTGAATATTTTATTAAAGATTTATGAAAGAAAGTCTCTAGAGAATAATATCAGTATTTTGCTTTATAAATATTTGAATATTTTTTTAAAGATTTATGAAAGAAAGTCTCTAGGAGAATAATATCAGTATTTGCTTTATAAATATTTGAATATTTTATTAAAAGATTTATGAAAGAAAGTCTCTAGGAGAATAATATCAGTATTTGCTTTATAAATATTTGAATATTTTATTAAAGATTTATGAAAGAAAGTCTCTAGGAAATAATATCAGTATTTGCTTTATAAATATTTGAATATTTTTATTAAAGATTTATGAAAGAAAGTCTCTAGGAGAATAATATCAGTATTTGCTTTATAAATATTTGAATATTTTTATTAAAGATTTATGAAAGAAAGTCTCTAGGAGAATAATATCAGTATTTGCTTTATAAATATTTGAATATTTTTATTAAAGATTTATGAAAGAAAGTCTCTAGGAGAATAATATCAGTATTTGCTTTATAAATATTTGAATATTTTTATTAAATTTATGAAAAAAGTCTCTAGGAAATAATATCAGTATTTGCTTTATAAATAAATATTTTTTTTTAGGGTTATGAAAGAAAGTCTCTTATTTTTTATTTTTATTAAAAGATTTATGAAAGAAAGTCTCTAGGAGAATAATATCAGTATTTGCTTTAACAATATTAGAATATTTTTTTTAAAGATTTATGAAAGGAAGTCTCTAGGAGAATAATATCAGTATTTGCTTTATAAATATTTGAATATTTTATTAAAGATTTATGAAAGAAAGTCTCTAGGAGAATAATATCAGTATTTGCTTTATAAATATTTGAATATTTTTATTAAAGATTTATGAAAGAAAGTCTCTAGAGAATAATATCAGTATTTGCTTTATAAATATTTGAATATTTTTTTAAAGATTTATGAAAAGAAAGTCTCTAGGAGAATAATATCAGTATTTGCTTTATAAATATTTTTTTTAAAAGATATTTTTTATCGAGATTTGCTTTATAAAAAGAAATTTTTTATGAAGAATAATAGAATAATATCAGTATTTGCTTTATAAATATTTGAATATTTTTATTAAAGATTTATGAAAGAAAGTCTCTAGGAGAATAATATCAGTATTTGCTTTATAAATATTTGAATATTTTTAATATTTAAAGATTTTTTATGAAAAGAAAGTCTCTAGGAGAATAATATCAGTATTTGCTTTATAAATATTTGAATATTTTTTATTAAAGATTTATGAAAGAAAGTCTCTAGAGAATAATATCAGTATTTGCTTTATAAATATTTGAATATTTTTTTAAAGATTTTCTCTAGAGAATAATATCAGTATTTATTTATAAATATTTGAATATTTTTTTTAAAGATTTATGAAAGAAAGTCTCTAGGAGAATAATATCAGTATTTGCTTTATAAATATTTGAATATTTTTTTAAAGATTTATGAAAAGAAAGTCTCTAGGAGAATATATCATCAGTATTTTTTTAAGCTTTATAAATATTTGAAATATTTTTATTAAAGATTTATGAAAAGAAGGAGAATAATATCAGTATTTGGAATTTGAATAAATTTTTAAAGATTTATTTGGAGAATAATATCAGTATTTGCTTTATAAATATTTGAATATTTTATTAAAGATTTATGAAAAGAAAGTCTCTAGGAGAATAATATCAGTATTTGCTTTTATAAATATTTGAATATTTTTATTAAAGATTTATGAAAGAAAGTCTCTAGGAGAATAATATCAGTGTTGCTTTATAAATATTTGAATATTTTATTAAAAGATTTATAAAGAAAGTCTCTAGGAGAATATATCAGTATTTGCTTTATAAATATTTGAATATTTTATTTTTATGAAAGAAAGTCTCTAGGAGAATAATATCAGTATTTGCTTTATAAATATTTGAATATTTTTTTAAAGATTTATGAAAAAAGAAAGTCTCTTAGGAGAATAATATCAGTATTTGCTTTATAAATATTTGAATATTTTTTTTAAAAGATTTATGAAAGAAAGTCTCTAGGAGAATAATATCAGTATTTGCTTTATAAATATTTGAATATTTTTTAAAGATTTATGAAAAGAAAGTCTCTAGGAGAATAATATCAGTATTTGCTTTATAAATATTTGAATATTTTTTAAAGATTTATGAAAGAAAGTCTCTAGGAGAATAATATCAGTATTTTATAAATATTTGAGTATTTTTATTAAAGATTTATGGAAAGAAAAGTCTCTAGGAGAATAATATCATTTGCTTTTATAAATATTTGAATAATTTTTTAAAGATTTATGAAAGAAAGTCTCTAGGAGAATAATATCAGTATTTGCTTTAAATATTTGAATATTTTTTTATTAAGATTTATGAAGAAAGTTTAGGAGAATAATATCAGTATTTTGCTTTATAAATATTTGAATATTTTTAAAAGATTTATGAAAGAAAGTCTCTAATATCAGTATTTGCTTTATAAATATTTGAATATTTTTATTAAAGATTTATGAAAGAAAGTCTCTAGGAGAATAATATCAGTATTTGCTTTATAAATATTTGAATATTTTTATTTTTTATAAAAGAATATTCTAGGAGAATAATAAGTATTTGCTTTATAAATATTTGAATATTTTATTAAAGATTTATGAAAGAAAGTCTCTAGGAGAATAATATCAGTATTTGCTTTATAAATATTTGAATATTTTTTATTTAGATTTATAAAGAAAGTCTCTAGAATAATTTTTTGCTTTTATAAATATTTGAATATTTTTATTAAAGATTTATGAAGTCTCTAGGAGAATAATATCAGTATTTGCTTTATAAATATTTGAATATTTTTATTAAAGATTTATGAAAGAAAGTCTCTAGAAATAATATCAGTATTTGCTTTATAAATATTTGAATATTTTTTTAAAGATTTATGAAAGAAAGTCTCTAGGAGAATAATATCAGTATTTTATAAATATTTGAATAAAAAGATTTATTCTCTAGGGAGAATAATTTTTTATAAATATTTGAATATTTTATTAAAGATTTAAGTCTCTAGGGAGAATAATATCAGTATTTGCTTTATAAATATTTGAATATTTTTTATTAAAAAAGATTTATGAAAGAAAGTCTCTAGGAGAATATAATATCAGTATTTGCTTTATAAATATTTGAATATTTTTTATTAAAAGATTTATGAAAGAAAGTCTCTAGGAGAATAATATCAATATTTGCTTTATAAATATTTGAATATTTTTTTTTTAAAGATTTATGAAAGAAAGTCTCTAGAGAATAAATATCAGTATTTGCTTTTATAAATATTTGAATATTTTTTTAAAGATTTATGCTTTTAAAGAAAGTCTCTTGGAGAATAATATCAGTATTTGCTTTATAAATTAAAGAATTTGAAATATTTTATTTGCTTTAAGATTTTTATGAAAGAAAAAGTCTCTAGGAGAATAATATCAGTATTTGCTTTATAAATATTTGAATATTTTTTTAAAAGATTTATGAAAGAAAGTCTCTAGGAGAATAATATCAGTATTTGCTTTATAAATATTTGAATATTTTTTATTAAAGATTTATGAAAGAAAGTCTCTAGAAGAATAATATCCTCTTTGCTTTATAAATATTTGAGTATTTTTATTAAAGATTTATGAAAGAAAGTCTCTGGGAGAATAATATCAGTATTTGCTTTATAAATTTGAATATTTTTTATTAAAGATTTATGAAAGAAAGTCTCTTAGAGAATAATATCAGTATTTGCTTTATAAATATTTGAATATTTTATTAAAGATTTATGAAAAGAAAGTCCTAGGAGAATAATATCAATATTTTAAAATATTTGAATATTTTTATCAAAGATTTATGAAAGAATAGTCTCTAAGGAGAATAATATCAGTATTTGCTTTATAAATATTTGAGTATTTTTATTAAAGATTTATGAAAGAAAATCTCTAGGAGAATAATATCAGTATTTGCTTTTATAAATATTTGAATTATTTTTAAAAAAAGTTAAAATAATATCGATTTGCTTTATAAATATTTGAATATTTTTTAAAGTCTCTAGGAGAATAATATCAGATTTAATATCAGTATTTGCTTTATAAATATTTGAATATTTTTTTTGTATAAGATTTTTATTAAAGAAAGTCTCTAGGAGAATAATATCAGTATTTGCTTTATAAATATTTGAATATTTTTTTTAAAGATTTATGAAAGAAAGTCTCTAGGAGAATAATATCAGTATTTGCTTTATAAATATTTGAATATTTTTTTTAAAAGATTTATGAAAAAAGTCTCTAGGGAGAATAATATTTGCTTTATAAATATTTGAATATTTTTAAAGATTTATGAAAATAATCCCTGGGAGAATAATATCAGTATTTGCTTTATAAATATTTGAATTTTTAAAGATTTATGAAAGAAAGTCTCTAGGAGAATAATATCAGTATTTGCTTTATAAATATTTGAATATTTTTTTTAAAGATTTATGAAAGAAAGTCTCTAGGAGAATAATATCAGTGTTGCTTTATAAATATTTGAATATTTTTTTAAAGATTTATGAAAAAGTCTAGGAGAATAATATCAGTATTTGCTTTATAAATATTTGAATATTTTTTTTTAAATATTTGAATATTTTTTAAAGAAAGTCTCTAGAGAATAATATCAGTATTTGCTTTATAAATATTTGAATATTTTTTTAAAGATTATGAAAGAATCTCTAGGAGAATAATATCAATATTTGCTTTATAAATATTTGAATATTTTTTTAAAGATTTATGAAAGAAAAGTCTAGGAGAATAATATCAGTATTTGCTTTATAAATATTTGAATATTTTTTTAAAAGATTTATGAAAGAAAGTCTCTAGGAGAATAATATCAGTATTTACTTTTATAAATATTTGAATATTTTTTTAAAGATTTATGAAAGCCTCTAGGAGAATAATATCAGTATTTGCTTTATAAATATTTGAATATTTTTTTTTAAAAAGATTTATGGAAGAATATTTTTTAAAAAGTCTCTAGGAGAATAATATCAGTATTTGCTTTATAAATAATATTTTTTTTAAAGATTTATGAAAAAGTCTCTAGAAATAATATCAGTATTTGCTTTATAAATATTTGAATATTTTTTTAAAAATTTTATGAAAGAAAAGTTCTAGGAGAATAATATCAGTATTTGCTTTATAAATATTTGATATTTTTTAAAGATTTATGAAAAAGTCTCTAGGAATAATATCAATATTTAACATAAATATTTGAATATTTTAAGATTTGTTGAAAGAAAGTCTCTAGGAGAATAATATCAGTATTTGCTTTATAAATATTTGAATATTTTTTATTAAAGATTTATGAAAAAGTCTCTGAATAATATCATTTTGCTTTATAAATATTTGAATATTTTTATTAAAGATTTATGGAAGAAAAGTCTCTGGGAGAATAATATCACTATTTGTCATAAATCTTGAATAATTTTTAAAAGATTTAAGGAAAGAAAGTCTCTAGAGAATAATATCAGCATTTGTTTAAATATTTGAATATTTTTTTAAAGATTATGGAAGAAGTCTCTAGGAGAATATCAGTATTGCTTTATAAATTATTTGAATATTTTTTAAAGATTTATGAAAGGGAAGTCTCTAGGAGAATAATATCAGTATTTGCTTTATAAATGTTGAATATTTTACAAAGATTTATGGAAAGAAAGTCTCTAGGAGAATAATATCAATTATTTGCTTTATAAATATTTGAATAATTTTTAAAAGATTTATGGAAAAAAAGTCTCTAGAGAATAATATCATTGTATTTGCTTTATAAATTTGAATATTTTTTGAAGATTTATGAAAAAGTCTCTAGGAGAATAATATGTTATTTAGTTGTAAATATTTGAATATTTTTTATTAAAGATTTATGAAAGAAAGTCTAGGGAGAATAATATCAGTATTTGCTTTATAAATATTTGAATAATTTTAAAAGATTTATGAAAAGGAAGTCTCTAGAGAATAATATCAGTATTTGCTTTATAAATATTTGAATATTTTTTTATTAGATTTATGAAAAGAAAGTCTCTAGGAGAATAATATCAGTATTTTTGCTTTATAAATATTTGAATATTTTTATTAAAATTTAAGGAAAGAAAGTCTCCTAGGAGAATTTTTTAAAGATTTATCAGGGAGAATAATTTGTATTTTTTATAAAGATATTTGAATATTTTTTCGCATTTGCTTTAAAGATTTATTTAAAGATTTAAGTCTCTAGGAGAATAATATCAGTATTTGCTTTATAAATATTGAATAATTTTTTAAAGATTTATGAAAGGAAGTCTCTAGGAGAATAATATCAGGCCTTGCTTTATAAATATTTGAATAATTTTTTTAAAGATTTATGGAAGAAAGTCTCCTAGAAGAATAATATCAGTATTTGCTTTATAAATATTTGAATATTTTTAGAAGATTTGAAAGTCTCTAGGAGAATAATATCAAGTATTTGCTTTTATAAATATTTCGAGTGTTGCAATAAAAGATTTATGAAAAGGAAGTCTCTAGGAGAATAATATCAGTATTTGCTTTATAAATATTTGAATATTTTTTTAAAGATTTATGAAAGGGAAGTCTCCTAGGAGAATAATATCAGTATTTGCTTTATAAATATTTTAATATTTTTTTAAAGATTTGAAAGCAAAGTCTCTTAGGAGAATATCAGTATTTGCTTTCAAATAACATATTTTTTTAAAGATTTAAAAGAAAGTCTCCTAGGAGAATAATATCAGTATTTGCTTTTAACAATATTTGAATATTTTTTTAAAAGATTTATGAAAAGAAAGTCTCTAGGGAGAAGTCAATATCAGTATTTGCTTTTTATAAATATTTGAATATTTTTTTAAAGATTTATGGAAAGGAAGTCTCTAGGGAGAATAATAATCAGTATTTAGCTTTATAAATATTTGAATATTTTATTAAATTTATAGAGAAAGTCTCTAGGAGAATAATATCAGTTGCTTTATAAATATTTGAATATTTTATTAAAAGATTTATGAAAGAAGTCTCTAGGAATATTTAGCTATAAATATTTAGTGTGTTTTATTAAAGATTTATGAAGAGATCTCTCTAGAGTATATCGGTATTTGCTTTATAAATATTGAATATTTTATTAAGATTTGAAAGAAAGTCTCTAGAGATAATATCAGTATTTAGCTTTATAAATATTTGAATATTTTTATTAGATTTATGAAAAGAAAGTCTCTAGGAGAATAATATCAGTATTTGCTTTATAAATACGAATATTTTATTAAAGATTTATGAAAGAAGAGTCTCTGGGAGAATAATATCGATATTTAGCTATAAATATTTGAGTATTTTTTATTAAAGATTTATGAAGAAAGTCTCTAGAATAATATCCAGTATTTGCTTTATAAATATTTGAATATTTTTTAAAAGATTTATGGAAGAAGTCTAGAATAATATCAGTATTTCTTTAACATTATTAAGAATATTTTTTGGAATTTATGAAAGGAAGTCTCTAGGAGAATAATAATATCAGTATTTGCTTTATAAATATTTGAATATTTTTTTAAAGATTTATGAAAGAAAGTCTCTAGGAGAATAATATCAGTATTTGCTTTATAAATATTTGAATAATTTTTTTAAAGATTTATGAAAGAAAGTCTCTAGGAGAATAATATCAGTATTTGCTTTATAAATATTTGAATATTTTTATTAAAGATTTATGAAAGAAAGTCTCTAGGAGAATAATATCAGTATTTGCTTTATAAATATTTGAATATTTTTATTAAAGATTTATGAAAGAAAGTCTCTAGGAGAATAATATATTTGCTTTATAAATATTTGAATATTTTTTAAAGCTTTAATAAATCATTTTGATAAATATTTTAAAGATTTTTATGAAAGAAAGTCTCTAGGAGAATAATATCAGTATTTGCTTTATAAATATTTGAATATTTTTTTAAAGATTTATGAAAGAAAGTCTCTAGGAGAATAATATCAGTATTTGCTTTTATAAATATTTGAATATTTTTTATTAAAGATTTATGAAAGAAAGTCTCTAGGAGAATAATATCAGTATTTGCTTTATAAATATTTGAATATTTTTATTAAAGATTTATGAAAGAAAGTCTCTAGGAGAATAATATCAGTATTTGCTTTATAAATATTTGAATATTTTTTTAAAGATTTATGAAAGAAAGTCTCTGGGGAGAATAATATCAGTATTTGCTTTATAAATATTTGAATATTTTTTTTAAAGATTTATGAAAGAAAGTCTCTAGGAGAATAATATCAGTATTTGCTTTATAAATATTTGAATATTTTTATTAAAGATTTATGAAAGAAAGTCTCTAGGAGAATAATATCAGTATTTGCTTTATAAATATTTGAATATTTTTATTAAAGATTTATGAAAGAAAGTCTCTAGGAGAATAATATCAGTATTTGCTTTATAAATATTTGAATATTTTTATTAAAGATTTATGAAAGAAAGTCTCTAGGAGAATAATATCAGTATTTGCTTTATAAATATTTGAATATTTTTTTTAAAGATTTATGAAAGAAAGTCTCTAGGAGAATAATATCAGTATTTGCTTTATAAATATTTGAGTATTTTTATTAAAGATTTAAAAGAAAGTTTAGGAGAATAATAAGCTTTATAAATATTTGAATATTTTATTAAAGATTTATGAAAGAAAGTCTCTAGGAGAATAATATCAGTATTTGCTTTATAAATATTTGAATATTTTTTTAAAGATTTATGAAAGAAAGTCTCTAGGAGAATAATATCAGTATTTGCTTTATAAATATTTTTTGAATATTTTTTTAAAGATTTATGAAATAAGAAAGTCTCTAAATATTTGAATAATATTAAAGATTTATGAATAAATATTTAGAGAATAATATCAGTATTTGCTTTTGCTTTATAAATATTTGAATATTTTTTTAAATAAATATTTTTATTAAATTTATGAAAAGAAAGTCTCTAGAGAATAATATCAGTATTTGCTTTATAAATATTTGAATAATTAAAGATTTGAATATAATTTTTTGCTTTTATAAATAAATATTTTTAAAGAGTTCAAGATTTATGAAAGAAAGTCTCTAGAGAATAATATCAGTATTTGCTTTAAATATTTGAATATTTTTTTAAAGATTTATGAAAAGAAAGTCTCTAGGAGAATAATATCAGTATTTGCTTTATAAATATTTGAATATTTTTTTAAAGATTTATGAAAGAAAGTCTCTAGGAGAATAATATCAGTATTTGCTTTATAAATATTTGAATATTTTTTTTAAAGATTTATGAAAGAAAGTCTCTAGAGAATAATATTTGCAGTATTTGCTTTATAAATATTTGAATAATTTTTTTTAAAGAATTTTTTTTGAAAGAAAGTCTCTAGGAGAATAATATCAGTATTTGCTTTATAAATATTTGAATATTTTTTTAAAGATTTATGAAAGAAAGTCTCTAGGAGAATAATATCAGTATTTTTTGCTTTTTTTATAAATTTATGAATGAAAGTTCTGAATATTTTTTTAAAGATTTTTATGAAAGAAAGTCTCTAGGAGAATAATATCAGTATTTGCTTTATAAATATTTGAATATTTTTTTAAAGATTTATGAAAAGAAAGTCTCTAGGAGAATAATATCAGTATTTGCTTTATAAATATTTGAATATTTTTAAAGATTTATGAAAAGAAAGTCTCTAGGAGAATAATATCATTTTGCTTTTATAAATATTTGAATATTTTTTTAAAGATTTATGAAAGAAAGTCTCTAGGAGAATAATATCAGTATTTGCTTTATAAATATTTGAATATTTTTTTTAAAGATTTATGAAAGAAAGTCTCTAGGAGAATAATATCAGTATTTGCTTTATAAATATTTGAATATTTTTTAAAGATTTATGAAAGAAAGTCTCTAGGAGAATAATATCAGTATTTGCTTTATAAATATTTGAATATTTTTTAAAAGATTTATGAAAGAAAGTCTCTAGGAGAATAATATCAGTATTTGCTTTATAAATATTTGAATAATTTTTAAAGATTTATGAAAAGTCTCTAGGAGAATAATATCAGTATTTGCTTTATAAATATTTGAATATTTTTTAAAGATTTATGAAAGAAAGTCTCTAGAGAATAATATCAGTATTTGCTTTATAAATATTTGAATTTTTTTTTAAAGATTTTTATATAAATATTTGAATAATTTTTTAAAGATTTATGAAAAGAAAGTCTCTAGGAGAATAATATCAGTATTTGCTTTATAAATATTTGAATATTTTTTTTTATTAAAGATTTATGAAAGAAAGTCTCTAGGAGAATAATATCAGTATTTGCTTTATAAATATTTGAATATTTTTTATTAAAGATTTATGAAAAAAGTCTCTAGGAGAATAATATCAGTATTTGCTTTATAAATATTTGAATATTTTTATTAAAGATTTATGAAAAGAAAGTCTCTAGGAGAATAATATCAGTATTTGCTTTATAAATATTTGAAATTTTATTTATGAAAAGAAAGTAATAGGAGAATAATTCAGTATTTGCTTTATAAATATTTGAATATTTTTTAAAGATTTATGAAAGAAAGTCTCTAGGAGAATAATATCAGTATTTGCTTTATAAATATTTGAATATTTTTTTAAAGATTTATGAAAAGAAAGTCTCTAGGAGAATAATATCAGTATTTGCTTTATAAATATTTGAATATTTTTTAAAGATTTATGAAAGAAAGTCTCTAGGAGAATAATATCAGTATTTGCTTTATAAATATTTGAATTTATTTTTATTAAAGATTTATGAAATAAAAGTCTCTAGGATTTGAATAATATCAGTATTTGCTAATTGAATATTTATAAATATTTGAATATTTTTTAAAAGATTTATGAAAGAAAGTCTCTAGGAGAATAATATCAGTATTTGCTTTATAAATATTTGAATATTTTTTAAAGATTTATGAAAAAAAGTCTCTAGGAGAATAATATCAGTATTTGCTTTATAAATATTTGAATATTTTTTTATAAGATTTATGAAAGAAAGTCTCTAGGAGAATAATATCAGTATTTGCTTTATAAATATTTGAATAATTTTTTTAAAGATTTATGAAAGAAAGTCTCTAGGAGAATAATATCAGTATTTGCTTTATAAATATTTGAATAATTTTTTTAAAGATTTATGAAAGAAAGTCTCTAGGAGAATAATATCAGTATTTGCTTTATAAATATTTGAATATTTTTTTTAAAGATTTATGAAAGAAAGTCTCTAGGAGAATAATATCAGTATTTGCTTTATAAATATTTGAATATTTTTTTAAAGATTTATGAAAGAAAGTCTCTAGGAGAATAATATCAGTATTTGCTTTATAAATATTTGAATATTTTTTTAAAGATTTATGAAAGAAAGTCTCTAGAGAATAATATCAGTATTTGCTTTATAAATATTTGAATATTTTTTTAAAGAATTTTTTTTAAAGATTTATGAAAGAAAGTCTCTAGAATAATATCAGTATTTGCTTTATAAATATTTGAATATTTTTTTAAAGATTTATGAAAGAAAGTCTCTAGGAGAATAATATCAGTATTTGCTTTATAAATATTTGAATATTTTTTTAAAGATTTATGAAAGAAAGTCTCTGAGAATAATATCAGTATTTGCTTTATAAATATTTGAATATTTTTTAAAAGATTTATGAAAGAAAGTCTCTAGGAGAATAATATCAGTATTTGCTTTATAAATATTTGAATATTTTTTTAAAGATTTATGAAAGAAAGTCTCTAGGAGAATAATATCAGTATTTGCTTTATAAATATTTGAATATTTTTTTAAAGATTTATGAAAGAAAGTCTCTAGGAGAATAATATCAGTATTTGCTTTTGAATAAATATTTGAATATTTTATTAAGATTTATGAAAGAATAGTTTTTTTTAAAGGAGAATAATATCAGTATTTGCTTTATAAATATTTGAATATTTTTTTTAAAAGATTATGAAAAAAGTCTCTAGAAATAATATATCAGTATTTGCTTTATAAATATTTGAGTATTTTTTTAAAGATTTATGAAAGAAAGTCTCTAGGAGAATAATATCAGTATTTGCTTTATAAATATTTGAATAATTTTTTTATTAAAAGATTTATAGAAATTTGAAAGTCTCTGGGAGAATAATATCAGTATTTGCTTTTATAAATATTTGAATATTTTTTTAAAGATTTATGAAAGAAAGTCTCTAGAGAATAATATCAGTATTTGCTTTATAAATATTTGAATATTTTTTTAAAGATTTATGAAAAGAAAGTCTCTAGGAGAATAATATCAGTATTTGCTTTATAAATATTTGAATATTTTTATTAAAAGATTTATGAAAGAAAGTCTCTAGGAGAATAATATCAGTATTTGCTTTATAAATATTTGAATATTTTTTTAAAGATTTATGGAAAGGAAGTTCTAGGAGAATAATATCAGTTTTTTTATAAATATTTGATTTTTTTAAGATTTAAGAAAGAAAGTCTCTAGGAGAATAATATCAGTATTTGCTTTTATAAATATTTGAATATTTTTTAAAGATTTATGAATAATATCAGTAAAGATGAAAGAAAGTCTCTAGGAGATAATATCAGTATTTGCTTTATAAATATTTGAATAATTTTTTTAAAGATTTATGAAAAAAAGTCTCTAGGAGAATAATATCAGTATTTGCTTTATAAATATTTGAATAATTTTTTTTTATTTATGAAAAGAAAGTCTCTAGGAGAATAATATCAGTATTTGCTTTATAAATATTTGAATAATTTTTAAAGATTTATGAAAGAAAGTCTCTAGGAGAATAATATCAGTATTTGCTTTATAAATATTTGAATATTTTTTTAAAGATTTATGAAAGAAAGTCTCTTTGAGAATAATATCAGTATTTGCTTTATAAATATTTGAATATTTTTTTAAAGATTTATGAAAGAAAGTCTCTAGGAGAATAATATCAGTATTTGCTTTATAAATATTTGAATATTTTTTAAAGATTTATGAAAGAAAGTCTTTAAAAAGATTTATGAAAAAGAAAGTCTCTAGGAATAATATCAGTATTTTATAAATATTTGAATATTCTTTTTTTAAGATTTATGAAAAAGAAGTCTCTGGGAGAATAATATCAGTAATTTATTTATAAATATTTAGATAATTTTTTAAGGAATTTATGAAAAGAAAGTCTCTGGGAGAATAATATCAGTATTTCGCTTTATAAATATTTGAATATTTTATTAAAAGATTTATGAAAAAGTCTCTAGGAAGATAATATCAGTATTTAACTATAAATATTTAGTTTTTATTAAAGATTTGAAAAGTCTCTGAGAATAATATCAGTGACTGCTTTATAAATATTTGAATATTTTGTTAATTTATGGAAAGAAGTCTCTAGGAGAATAATATATCAGTATTTGCTTTATAAATATTTGAATAATTTTTAAAAGATTTATGAAAGAAAGAAAAGTCTCTAGGAGAATAATATCAGTATTTGCTTTTATAAATATTTGAGTATTTTTTAAAGATTTATGGAAGAAAAGTCTCTAGGAGAATAATATCAGTATTTGCTTTATAAATATTTGAATATTTTTAAGATTTATGAAAAAAAGTTCTTAGGAGAATAATATCAGTATTTGCTTTATAAATATTTGAATATTTTTATAAAAGATTTATGAAAGAAAGTCTCTAGGGAGAATAATATCAGTATTTGCTTTTATAAATATTTGAATAATTTTATTAAAGATTTATGGAAAAAAGTCTCTAGGAGAATAATATCAGTATTTGCTTTATAAATATTTTGAATAATTTTTATTAAAGATTTATGAAAGAAAGTCTCTTAGGAGAATAATATCAGTATTTGCTTTATAAATATTTGAATATTTTTATTAAAAGATTTATGAAAGAAAAGTCTCTAGGGAGAATAATATCAATATTTGCTTTATAAAATGTTTGAATAATTTTTTTAAAGATTTATGAAAGAAAAAGTCTTAGGAGAATAATATCAGTATTTGCTTTATAAATATTTGAATACTTTTTTAAAGATTTTATGAAAGAAGAGTCTCTAGGAGAATAATATCAGTATTTGCTTTATAAATATTGAAATATTTTTTTAAAAAGGTTATGAAAGGAAGTCTCTAGGAATAATATCAGTATTTGCTTTATAAATATTTGAATATTTTTTTAAAAGATTTATGGAAGAAAGCTCCCTAGGAGAATAATATCAGTATTTGCTTTATAAATATTTGAATAATTTTTTTAAAGATTTATGAAAGAAAGCTCTCTAGGAAGAATAATATCAGTATTTGCTTTATAAATATTTTTGAATATTTTTTTAAAGAAAGTTCCTTTATGAGTAATAAAAAGTCTTTTTTAAAGATTTATGAAAGAAAAGCTAGGAGAATAATATCAGTATTTGCTTTATAAAATATTTAAATATTTTTTAAAGATTTATGAAAGAAAGTCTCTAGAATAATATCAGTATTTACTTATAAATATTTGAATAATTTTTTAAAGATTTATGAAAGAAAGTCTCAGGAGAACAATATCAGTATTTGCTTTATAAATATTTGAATATTTTTTAAAGATTTAAAAGAAAGTTTAGGAGAATAAATATCAGTCTTTATAAATATAAGCTATTTTTTTTAAAGATTTGAAAGAAAGTCTCTAATAATATCAGAATAATTTTTTAAAGATTTATGAAAGAAAGCTCTAGGAGAATATAAATAGTTTGAATATTTTTTATTAAAGATTTATGAAAGAAAGTCTCTAGGAGAATAATATCAGTATTTGCTTTATAAATATTTGAATATTTTTTTAAAAGATTTATGGAAAAGAAAAGTCTCTAGGAGAATAATATCAGTATTTGCTTTATAAATATTTGAATATTTTTAAAGATTTATGAAAAGTCTCTAGGAGAATAATATCAGTATTTGCACATAAATATTTGAATATTTTTTTAAAGATTTATGAAAGAAAGTCTCTAGGAGAATAATATCAGTATTTGCTTTATAAATATTTGAATATTTTATTAAAGATTTATGAAAGAAAAGTCTCTAGAATAATATCAGTATTTGCTTTTAAAATATTTGAATATTTTTTAAAGATTTATGAAAGAAAGTCTCTAGGAGAATAATATCAGTATTTTTAAGCTTTATAAATATTTGAATAATTTTTTGCTTAAAATATTTGAATAATTATTTATGAAAGGAAGTCTCTAGGAGAATAATATCAGTATTTAGCTTTATAAATATTTGAATATTTTTTTTAAAGATTTATGAAAAGAAAAGTCTCTAGGAGAATAATATCAGTATTTGTTTTATAAATATTTGAATATTTTATTAAAGATTTATGAAAGAAAGTCTCTGGGAGAATAATATCAGTATTTGCTTTATAAATATTTGAATATTTTTTAAAGATTTATGAAAGAAAGTCTCTAGGAGAATAATATCAGTATTTGCTTTATAAATATTTGAATATTTTTTTAAAGATTTATGAAAGAAAGTCTCTAGGAGAATAATATCAGTATTTGCTTTTATAAATATTTGAATATTTTATTTAAAAAGATTTATGAAAAGAAAGTCTCTAGGAGAATAATATCACTATTTATAAATATTTGAATACTTTTTTTTAAATATTTGAATAAATTTTTTTTAAAATATTTATGAATATTTTTTTTTTAAAGTTTATGAGAATATCTAGGAGAATAATATTTGCTTTATAAATATTTGAATATTTTTTAAAAGATTTATGAAAGAAAGTCTCTAGAAGAATAATATCAGTATTTGCTTTTATAAATATTTGAATATTTTTTATTAAAGATTTATGAAAAAAAAGTCTCTAGGAGAATAATATCAGTATTTGCTTTATAAATATTTGAATATTTTTTTAAAGATTTATGAAGAGAGTCTCTAGGAGAATAATATCAGTATTTGCTATAAATAATTGAGTAATTTTTTTAAAGAGAAAAGAAAGTAATAATCAGTATTTGCTTTATAAATAAATATTTGATTTATGAAAGAAAGTATTTTTTTTTTTATAAATATTTAATAATTTTTTTTAAAGATTTATGAAAGAGTCTCTAGGGAGAATAATATCAGTATTTGCTTTATAAATATTTGAATATTTTTTTTAAAGATTTATGGGAGAAAGTCTTTGCTAGGAGAATATTTTTTTATATCAGTATTTGCTTTATAAATATTTGAATATTTTTTTAAAGATTTATGAAAGAAAGTCTCTAAGAATAATATCAGTATTTGCTAGGAGAATAAAAGATTTATGAAAAAAGTCTCTAGGAGAATAATATCAGTATTTGCTTTATAAATATTTGAATATTTTTTAAAGATTTATGAAAGAAAGTCTCTAGAGAATAATATCAGTATTTGCTTTATAAATATTTGAATATTTTTTATTAAAGATTTATGAAAAAAAGTCTCTAGGAGAATAATATCAGTATTTGCTTTTATAAATATTTGAATATTTTTTAAAGATTTATGAAAAGAAAGTCTCTAGGAGAATAATATCAGTATTTGCTTTATAAATATTTGAATATTTTATTAAAGATTTATGAAAAAAGGAAGTCTCTGGAGAATAATATCAGTATTTGCTTTATAAATATTTGAATATTTTTAAAAAGATTTATGAAAGAAAAGTCTCTAGGAGAATAATATCAGTATTTGCTTTATAAATATTTGAATATTTTTTTAAAGATTTATGAAAGAAAGTCTCTAGGAGAATAATATCAGTATTTGCTTTATAAATATTTGAATATTTTTTTAAAGATTTATGAAAAAGTCTCTAGGAGAATAATATCAGTATTTGCTTTATAAATATTTGAATATTTTTATTAAAGATTTATGGAAAAGAAAGTCTCTAGGAGAATAAATATCAGTATTTGCTTTATAAATATTTGAATATTTTTTTTAAAGATTTATGAAAAGAAAGTTTCTAGGAGAATAATATCAGTATTTGCTTTATAAATGTTTGAATAATTTTTAAAGATTTATGAAAAAGAAAGTCTCTAGGAGAATAATAGTATTTTGCTTTATAAATATTTGAATAATTTTTTAAAGATTTATGAAAGAAAGTCTCTAGGAGAATAATATCAGTATTTGCTTTATAAATATTTGAATAATTTTTTAAAGATTTATGAAAAAGAAAGTCTCTAGGAGAATAATATCCAGTATTTGCTTTATAAATATTTGGATAAATTTTTTAAAGATTTATGAAAGAAAAGTCTAGAGAGAATAATATCAGTATTTGCTTTATAAATATTTGAATATTTTTTTAAAGATTTATGAAAGAAAGTCTCTAGAGAATAATATCAGTGTTTAGCTTTATAAATATTTGAATAATTTTTAAAATTTATGAAGAAGTCTAGAGAATAATATCAGTATTTGCTTTATAAATGTTGAATATTTTTAAAGATTTATGAAAGAAAAGTCTCTAGGAGAATAATATCAGTATTGCTTTATAAATATTTGAATATTTTTTATTAAAGATTTATGAAAGAAAGTCTCTAGAAGATAATAATATTTAACATAAATACCCCAGATATTTTTTTTATATGAAAAATTTAGGAATAATTTTTGCTGATTTTTTTAAAGATTTAAGTCTCTAGGAATAAATATCAGTATTTGCTTTACTAAATATTTGAATATTTTTCTAAAGATTTATGAAAGAAAGTCTAGGAGAATAATATCAGTATTTGCTTTATAAATATTTATTTTTTAAAGATTTATGGAAGAAAGTCTCTAGAATAATATCAGTATTTGCTTTATAAATATTTGAATATTTTTATTAAGATTTATGAAAGAAAGTCTCTAGGAAGAATAATATCAGTATTTGCTTTATAAATATTTGAATATTTTTTAAAAGATTTATGAAAGAAAGTCTCTAAGAATAATAATATTTGCTTTTCTCTAAATGTTTAATGTTTTTTTAAATATTTGGAGATATTTTGCTTTATAAATAAAAATTTTTCTGGAAGAAAGTCTCTAGGAGAATAATATCAGTATTTGCTTTTATATATTTGAATAATTTTTTAAAAAGATTTGAAGAAAAGTCTCTAAGAATAATATCGGTATTTGCTTTATAAATATTTGAATAATTTTTTAGTTATGAAAGAAAATCTAGAAGAATATCAGTATTTGCTTTATAAATATTTGAATATTTTTTTAAAAGATTTATGAAAGAAAAGTCTCTAGAATAATATCAGTATTTTGCTTTATAAATAATTGAATAATTTTTTAAAGATTTATGAAAAAAGTCTCTAGGAGAATAATATCTATTTACTTTATAAATATTTGAATAATTTTTTTAAAGATTTATGAAAGTCTCTAGGAGAATAATATCAGTATTTGCTTTATAAATATTTGAATAATTTTTTTAAGATTTATGAAAGAAAGTCTCTAGGAGAATAATATATCATTTTTATAAATATTTGAATATTTTTTTAAGATTTATGAAAGAAGTCTCTGGAAGAATAATATCAGTATTTGCTTTATAAATATTTGAATATTTTTATTAAAGATTTATGAAAAGAAAGTCTCTCTAGAATAATATCAGTATTTGCATTAAATATTTGAATATTTTTATTAAAGATTTATGAAAGAAAGTCTCTAGAAAATAATATCAGTATTTGCTTTATAAATTTTTGAATATTTTATTAAGATTTATGAAAGAAGTCTATGGGAGAATAATATCAGTATTTGCATAAATATTTGAATATTTTGAATTTATGAAAGAAAGTCTCTAAGAATAATATGCTATTTTTATAAATATTTGAATAATTTTTTAAAGATTTATGAAGAAAGAAAGTCTCTAGACAATAATATCAGTATTTGCTTTATAAATATTTGAATATTTTTTAAAGATTTATGAAAGAAAGTCTCTAGGAGAATAATATCAGTATTTAACTTTATAAATATTTGAATATTTTATTAAAAGATTTATGAAAAAGGAAAGGAGAATAATATCAGTATTTGCTATAAATATTTGAATATTTTTTTAAAGATTTATGAAGAAAGTCTCTAGGAGAACTAATATCAGTATTTGCTTTATAAATGTTTGAATTTTTTTTTAAAGGATTTATGAAAAAAAATCTCTAGGAGAATATTATCAGTATTTGCTTTAAATATTTGAATAATTTTTTTAAAGATTTATGAAAGAAAGTCTCTAGGAGAATAATATCAATATTTGCTTTATAAATAATTTTTTTAAAAAAGATTTATGGAAAGTCTCTAGGAGGAATAATATCAGTATTTGCTTTATAAATATTTGAATATTTTTTTAAGATTTATGAAGAATGTCTAGGATAATATCAGTATTTGCTTTATAAATATTTGAATATTTTTTTTAAAGATTTATGAAAGAAAGTCTCTAGGAGAATAATATCAGTATTTAGCTTTATAAATATTTGAATTTTTTTAAAGATTTATGAAAAGAAGTCTCTAGGAGAATAATATCAGTATTTTGCTATAAATATTTGAATATTTTTTAAAGATTTATGAAAGTCTCTAGAGAATAATAAAGTAATTTGCTTTATAAATATTTGAATATTTTTAAAGATTTATGAAAAAGTCTCTAGGAGAATAATATCAGTATTTAGCTTTATAAATATTTGAATATTTTATTAAGATTTATGAAAGAAAGTCTCTAGGAGAATAATATCAATGTTTGCTTTATAAATATTTGAATATTTTTTAGATTTTTGAAAGAAAGTCTCTAGGAGAATAATATCAGTTTATTTGCTTTTTAAATTTATGGAAGAAAAATTGAATAATTTTTTTTAAATTTGAATGAAAAAGAAAGTCTCTAGGAATAATAATATTTGCTTTATAAATATTTAGTATTTTTTTAAATTTATTTAGGAATATTTTTAACATTATTTATTTTTTTAAGATTTATGAATTTATTTTGAAAGAAAGTCTCTAGGAGAATAATATCAGTATTTGCTTTATTTATGAAATATTTGAGAATAATTTTTTTTTATAATATTTTGCTTTATTTTTGATTGAAAGAAAGTCTCTAGGAGAATAATATCAGTATTTGCTTTATAAATATTTGAATAATTTTTTTAAGATTTATGAAAGAAAGTCTCTAGGAGAATAATATCATATTTACTTTATAAATATTTGAATATTTTATTAAAAAGATTTATGAAAGAAAGTCTAGGAGAATAATATCAGTTTTGCTTTAAAATATTGAATATTTTTATTAAAGATTTATGAAAGTCTCTAGGAGAATAATATCAGTATTTATTTTATAAATATTTGAATATTTTTAAAAGATTTATGAAAGAAAGTCTCTAGGAGAATAATATCAGTTTTGCTTTATAAATATTTGAATATTTTTTTAAAGATTTATGAAAGAAAGTCTCTAGGAGAATAATATCAGTATTTGCTTTATAAATATTTGAATAATTTTTTAAAGATTTATGAAAAAAAGTCTCTAGGAGAATAATATCAGTATTTATTTATAAATATTTGAATATTTTATTAAAGATTTGAAAGAAAGAAAGTCTCTAGGAGAATAATAAAGATTTATGAATTTGTAATATTTTTGAATTATAAATTTTATTAAAGCTTTTCTCTAGAGAATAATATCAGTAATAAATATTTGAATATTTTTTTTAAAAGATTTTTGAAAAGATTTAGGAAATAAAAGTATTTGCTTTATAAATATCAGTATTTGCTTTAATATCGTGTTTTTTTATAAATATTTGAATATTTTTTTAAAGATTTTTTAAAAAGAAAGAAAGTCTCTAGGAGAATAATATCAGTATTTGCTTTATAAATATTTGAATATTTTTTTAAAAGATTTATGAAGAAAAAAGTCTCTAGGAGAATAATAATATCAGTATTTGCTTTATAAATATTTGAATATTTTTATTAAAGATTTATGAAAAAAAGTCTCTAGGAGAATAATAATCAGTATTTGCTTTATAAATATTTGAATATTTTTTTTAAAGATTTATGAAAGAAAGTCTCTAGAGAATAATATCAGTATTTGCTTTATAAATATTTGAATAATTTTTTTAAAGATTTAGATTTGAAAGAATAGTCTCTAGGAGAATAATATCAGTATTTCAGTATTTATAAATATTTGAATATTTTTAAAGATTTATGAAAAGAAAGTTCTAGAGAATAATATCAGTATTTTGCTTTAAATATTTGAATAATTTTTTAAAGATTTATGAAAGAAAGTCTAGGGAGAATAATATCAGTATTTGCTTTATAAATATTTGAATATTTTTTTAAAGATTTATGAAAGAAAGTCTCTAGGAGAATAATATCAGTATTTGCTTTATAAATATTGGAGTATTTTTTTAAAGATTTATGAAAGAGTCTCTAGAGAATAATATCAGTATTTGCTTTAAAAATATTTGAATATTTTTTTAAAGATTTATGGAAGAAAGTCTCTAGGAGAATAATATCATTTGCTTTATAAATATTTGAATAATTTTTATTAAAGATTTATGAAAAGAAAGTCTCTAGGAGAATAATATCAGTATTTGCTTTATAAATATTTGAATATTTTTTTAAAGATTTATGGAAGAAAGTCTCTAGGAGAATAATATCAGTATTTGCTTTAGTAAATTTTTATTTTGAAATATTTTTTTTTAAAATATTTAATATTTTATTAAAAGAAAGTCTCTAGGAGAATAATATCAGTATTTGCTTTATAAATATTTGAATATTTTTTTAAAGATTTATGAAAGAAAGTCTCTAGGAGAAATAATATCAATATTTTTATTTATAAATATTTGAATATTTTTTAAAAGATTTATGGAAAAAGTCTCTAGGAGAATAATATCAGTATTTGCTTTATAAATATTTGAATAATTTTTTAAAGATTTATGAAAGAAAGTCTCTAGAGAATAATATCAGTATTTATTTATAAATATTTGAATATTTTTTTAAAGATTTATGAAAAGAAAGTCTAGGGAGAATAATATCAGTATTTGCTTTATAAATATTTGAATATTTTTTTTAAGATTTATGGAAAGAAAGTCTCTAGGAGAATAATATCAGTATTTGCTTTATAAATATTTGAATATTTTATTAAGATTTATGAAAAAGTCTCTAGGAGAATAATATCAGTATTTGCTTTATAAATATTTGAATATTTTTTTAAAGATTTGAAAAGAAAGTCTCTAGAAATAATATCAGTATTTTGCTTTATAAATATTTGAATAATTTTAAAGATTTATGAAGAAATCTCTGGAGAATAATATCAGTTTTGCTTTATAAATGTTTGAATTTTTAAAAGATTTATGAAAGAAAGTCTCTAGGAAATAATATCAGTATTTGCTTTAAATATTTAATTTTTTTTAAAATTTATGAAAGAGTCTCTAGGAGAATAATATCGGTATTTGCTTTATAAATATTTGAATATTTTTTTAAAGATTTATGAAAGAAAGTCTCTAGGAGAATAATATCAGTATTTGCTTTATAAATATTTGAATATTTTTTTAAAGATTATCAGTATTTGAAAGAAAGTCTTTTTAGATTTATGAGAATAATATCAGTGTTGCTTTATTTGGAATATTTTTTAAATATTTCTAGAAATATTTTTTTAAAATATTTATGAAAGAAAGTCTCTCTAGAATAATATCAGTATTTGCTTTATAAATATTTGGAATAATTTTTTAAAGATTTATGAAAGAAAGTCTCTAGGAGAATAATATCAGTATTTGCTTTATAAATATTTGAATATTTTTTTAAAGATTTATGAAAGAAAAGTCTCTAGGAGAATAATATCAGTATTTGCTTTATAAATATTTGAATATTTTTTAAAGATTTATGAAAAGAAAGTCTCTAGGAGAATAATATCAGTATTTGCTTTATAAATATTTGAATAATTTTTTAAAGATTTATGAAAAGAAAGTCTCTAGGAGAATAATATCAGTATTTGCTTTATAAATATTTGAATATTTTTTTAAAGATTTATGAAAAGAAAGTCTCTAGGAGAATAATATCAGTATTTGCTTTATAAATATTTGAATATTTTTTTAAAAAGATTTATGAAAAGAAAGTCTCTAGGAGAATAATATCAGTATTTGCTTTATAAATATTTGAATATTTTTTTAAAGATTTATGAAAGAAAGTCTCTAGGAGAATAATATCAGTATTTGCTTTATAAATATTTGAATATTTTTAAAGATTATGAAAGAAAGTCTCTAGGAGAATAATATCAGTGCTTTATAAATATTTGAATATTTTTTTAAAGATTTATGAAAGAAAGTCTCTAGGAGAATAATATCAGTATTTGCTTTATAAATATTTGAATATTTTTTAAATTTAAAGATTTAGAATAATATCAGTATTTGCTTTATAAATATTTGAATATTTTTTTAAAAAGATTTATGAAAGAAAGTCTCTAGGAGAATAATATCAGTATTTGCTTTATAAATATTTGAATATTTTTATTAAAGATTTATGAAAAAGAAAGTCTCTAGGAGAATAATATCAGTATTTGCTTTATAAATATTTGAATATTTTTATTAAAGATTTATGAAAAGAAAAGTCTCTAGGAATAATATCAGTATTTGCTTTATAAATATTTGAATATTTTTTTTAAAGATTTATGAAAGAAAGTCTCTAGGAGAATAATATCAGTATTTGCTTTATAAATATTTGAATATTTTTTTAAAGATTTATGAAAGAAAGTCTCTAGGAGAATAATATCAGTATTTGCTTTATAAATATTTGAATATTTTTTTAAAAAAGATTTATGAAAGAAAGTCTCTAGGAGAATAATATCAGTATTTTTGCTTTTTTTTTATAAATATTTGAATATTTTTATTAAAGATTTATGAAAGAAAGTCTCTAGGAGAATAATATCAGTATTTGCTTTATAAATATTTGAATATTTTTTAAAAGATTTATGAAAGAAAGTCTCTAGGAGAATAATATCAGTATTTGCTTTATAAATATTTGAATATTTTTTTAAAGATTTATGAAAAAGAAAGTCTCTAGAATAATATCAGTATTTTTAAATATTTGAATATTTTTTAAAGATTTATGAAAGAAAGTCTCTAGGAGAATAATATCAGTATTTGCTTTATAAATTATTTGAATAATTTTTTTAAGATTTATGAAAAGAAAGTCTCTAGGAGAATAATATCAGTATTTGCTTTATAAATATTTGAATATTTTTTAAAGATTTATGAAAGAAAGTCTCTAGGAGAATAATATCAGTATTTGCTTTATAAATATTTGAATAATTTTTTAAAGATTTATAAAAGATTTATGAGAAGAAAGTCTCTAGGAGAATAATATCAAAGATTTGCTTTATAAATATTTGAAAAGAAAGTATTTGCTTTAATTTATTAAAGATTTATGAAAGAAAGTCTCTAGGAGAATAATATCAGTATTTGCTTTATAAATATTTGAATAATTTTTAAAAGATTTATGAAAATATTTGAAAGTCTCTAGGAGAATAATATCAGTATTTGCTTTATAAATATTTGAATATTTTTAAAGATTTATGAAAGAAAGTCTCTAGGAGAATAATATCAGTATTTGCTTTAAATATTTGAATATTTTTTAAAGATTTATGAAAGAAAGTCTCTAAGAATAATATCAGTATTTGCTTTATAAATATTTGATATTTTTTTAAAGATTTATGGAAGAAAGTCTCTAGGAGAATAATATCAGTATTTGCTTTATAAATATTTGAATATTTTTTTTATAAGATTTATGAAAGAAAAAGAAAGTCTCTAGGAGAATAATATCAGTATTTGCTTTATAAATATTTGAATATTTTTTTAAAGATTTATGAAAGAAAGTCTCTAGGAATAATAATATCAGTATTTTGCTTTATAAATATTTGAATATTTTTTTAAAAGATTTATGAAAAGAAAGTTCTAGGAGAATAATATCAGAATAAATAATTGAATAATTTTTTAAAGATTTATGAAAGAAAGTCTCTAGGAGAATAATATCAGTATTTGCTTTATAAATATTTGAATAATTTTTAAAAGATTTATGAAAGAAAGTCTCTAGGAGAATAATATCAGTATTTGCTTTATAAATATTTGAATATTTTTTTAAAGATTTATGAAAGAAAGTCTCTAGAAGAATAATATCAGTATTTGCTTTATAAATATTTGAATATTTTTTTAAAGATTTATGAAAGAAAGTCTCTAGGGAGAATAATATCAGTATTTTTTATAAATATTTGAATATTTTTAAAGATTTATGAAAGAAAGTCTCTAGGAGAATAATATCAGTATTTGCTTTATAAATATTTGAATATTTTTTTTAAAGATTTATGAAAGAAAGTCTCTAGGAGAATAATATCAGTTGAATTTGCTTTATAAATATTTGAATATTTTTTTAAAGATTTATGAAAGAAAGTCTCTAGGAGAATAATATCAGTATTTGCTTTATAAATATTTGAATAATTTTTAAAAGATTTATGAAAGAAAATCTCTAGGAATAATATCAGTATTTGCTTTATAAATATTTGGAATAATTTTTTAAAAGATTTATGAAGAAAGTTCTAGAGAATAATATCAATTATTTGCTTTATAAATATTTTAAATATTTTTTAAAGATTTATGAAAGAAAGTCTCTAGAATAATATCAGTGCATATTTTGCTTTTTTAAAGATTTATGAAAGAAGTAAATATCAGTATTTGCTTTATAAATATTTTTTTTTTAAAGATTTATGAAGAAAGTCTCTAGGAATAATATCAGTATTTGCTTTAAAATAAATATTTATAAGAACATATCAGTTTTTTATAAATATTTGAATATTTTATTAAAGAAAAAGAAAGTCTCTAGGAGAATAATATCAGTATTTGCTTTATAAATATTTGAATATTTTTTTAAAGATTTATGAAAGAAGTTTCTAGGAGAATAATATCAATTATTTTGCATAAATATTTGAATATTTTAAAAGATTTATGAAAGAAAGTCTCTGGAGAATAATATCAGTATTTGCTTTATAAATATTTGAATATTTTTATTAAAGATTTATGAAAGAAAAGTTCTCTAGAGAATAATATAAGTATTTGCTTTATAAATATTTGAATAATTTTATTAAGATTTATGAAGAAAGTCTCTAGGAGAATAATATCATTATTTTGCTTTATAAATATTTGAATCTCTAATCAATTTTTAAATAAATTTTGAATATATTTTTTAAGAAAGAAAGTCTCTAGGGAGAATAATATCAGTATTTGCTTTATAAATATTTGAATATTTTTTAAAGATTTATGAAAGAAAGTCTCTAGGAGAATAATATCAGTATTTGCTTTATAAATATTTAGATATTTTTATTAAAAGATTTATGAAAGAAATCTAGGAGAATAATATCAGTATTTAGCATAATGTTTGAATATTTTTTTAAGAAAAGAAAGTCTCTAGGAGAATAATATCAGTATTTGCTTTATAAATAATTGAATAATTTTTTTTAAAAGATTTATGAAAGAAATTTTTTTAAAGATTTGTAGAAAGAAAGTCTCTAGGAGAATAATATCAGTATTTGCTTTAAAAAATAATTGAATAATTTTTTTAAGATTTATGAAAGAAAGTCTCTATAGGAGAATAATATCGAGTATTTGCTTTATAAATATTTGAATATTTTTTAAAGATTTATGAAAGAAAGTCTCTAGGAGAATAATATCAGTATTTGCTATAAATATTTGAATATTTTTATTAAAGATTTATGAAAGAAAGTCTCTAGGAGAATAATATCAGTATTTGCTTTATAAATATTTGAATATTTTTTAAAGATTTATGAAAGTCTCTCTAGGAGAATAATATCAGTATTTGCTTTATAAATATTTTAGTATTTTTTTAAAGATTTATGAAAGAGTCTCTAGGAGAATAATATCAACATTTGCTTTTATAAATATTTGAATAATTTATTTAAAGATTTATGAAAAGAAAGTCTCAGGAGAATAATATCAGTATTTAGCTTTTATAAATATTTGAATAATTTTTTAGATTTAAAAGATTTATGAGAATAATATCAGTATTTGCTTTATAAATATTTGAATAATTTTTTAAGATTTATGAAAGAAAGTCTAGGAGAATAATATGCTTTATAAATATTTGAATATTTTTTTTAAAAGATTTGTGAAAGGAAGTCTCTAGAATAATATCCAGTATTTGCTTTATAAATATTTGAATATTTTTTTTAAAGATTTATGAAAGAAAGTCTCTAGGAGAATAATAATATTAATTTATAAATATTTATTTTTTGAAATTTATGAAAGAAAATTCTAGAATAATTTTGATTTATGAAAATATTTGAATAATTTATTTGCTTTAAAATATTTGAATATTTTAATTGAAATTTATGAAAAAAGTCTAGGAGAATAATAATATCAGTATTTGCTTTTAAATATTTGAATAATTTTTTTAAAGATTTATGAAAGAAAGTCTCTAGAATAATACTATTTGCATAAATATTTAGTATTTTTATGAAAGATTTGAAGAAAGTCTTTTCTTAATATCAATAATTTGAATATTTTTTATTAAAGATTTATGAAAAGAAAGTCTCTAGGAGAATAATATCAATATTGCTTTTATAAATCTTTTAAATAATTTTTTTAAGATTTATGAAAGGAAGTCTCTAGAATAATATCAGTATTTGAATAAATATTTGAATATTTTTTAAAAAGATTTATGGAAGAAATCTCTAGGAGAATAATATCGGTATTTTTTATAAATATTTGATTTTAAAAAAAGAAAGTCTCTAGGAGAGAATATCAGTATTTGCTTTATAAATGTTGAATTATTTTTAAATTTATGAAAGAAAAGTCTCTAGAAGAATAATATCAGTATTTGCTTTATAAATATTTTGAATATTTTTAAGATTTATAGAAGAAATTGGAGAATAAAGATTTAAGAAAATTTTTTAAAAAAAGAAAGTCTCTAGGAGAATAATAAATGTTGAATAATTTTTTAATTTATGAAAGAAAGTCTCTAGGAGAATTTCAGTATTTGCTTTATAAATATTTGAATAATTTTTTAAAGATTTAAAAGAATAATTCAGTATTTGCTTTATAAATATTTGAATAATTTTTTTAGAGAATAATATCAGTATTTGCTTTATAAATATTTGAATATTTTTTAAAGGTTATGAAAGAAAGTCTCTGGGAGAATAATATCAGTATTTGCTTTATAAATATTTGAATAATTTTTTTAAAGATTTATGAAAGAAAAGTCTCTAGAATATATAATATCAGTATTTGCTTTACTAAATATTTGAAAATAATGGGTTTTTTAAAGATTTATGAAAAGAAAGTCTCTAGAGAATAATAATTTCAGTATTTTTCTTTTATAAAAAATTTGGAATAATATCGTATTAAGATTTATAAATATTTGAATAAAGAAAAGTCTCTAGGAGAATAATATCAGTATTTTAAGTTTTATAAATATTTGAATATTTTTTAAAGATTTATGAAAAAGTCTCTAGGAGAATAATATCAGTATTTGCTTTATAAATATTTGAATATTTTATTCAAAGATTTATGAAAGAATATCAGTCCTGCTTTAGAAATATTTGATATCAGTATTTGTCTTTATAAATATTTAAATATTTTTTTTTCTAAGATTTATGAAAGAAAGTCTCTAGGAGAATAATATCAGTATTTGCTTATAAATATTTGAATATTTTTTAAAAGATTTATGAAGAAAGTCTCTAGGAGAATAATATCAGTATTTGCTTTATAAATATTTGAATATTTTTTTTAAGATTTAATAAATATTTGTATTTTTTAAGATTTATGAGAATAGAATAATATCGGTATTTGCTTTATAAATATTTGAATATTTTTTTAAAGATTTATGAAAGAAAGTCTAGGAGAATAATATCAGTATTTGTTTTATAAATATTTGAATATTTTTTAAAGATTTATGAAAGAAAGTCTCTGAGAGAATAATATCAATTATTTGCTTTATAAATATTTGAATATTTTATTAAAGATTTATGAAAGAAAGTCTCTTAGGGGATAATAATATCAGTAAATTTTGAATTTATAAATATTCTAGAAAGAAATTTTTTTTAAATATTTGATTTATGAAAGGAAGTCTCTAGGAGAATAATATCAGTATTTGCTTTATAAATATTTGAATATTTTTTATTAAAAGATTTATGGAAGAAAGTCTCTAGGAGAATAATATCAGTATTTGCTTTATAAATATTTGAGTATTTTTTTTATAAGATTTATGAAAGAAAGTCTCTGGAGAATAATACATTTGCTTTATAAATATTTGAATATTTTTTGTCTAGATTTATGAAAGAAAGTCTCTAGGAGAATAATATCAGTATTTGCTTTATAAATATTTGAATAATTTTTTAAGATTTAAAGATTCTAGGACAATAATATCAGAATAAATATTTGAAAGTTTATGAAAAGTCTCAGGAGAATAATATCAGTATTTGTTTTATAAATATTTGAATATTTTTTATTAAGATTTATGAAAGATCTCTAGAAATAATATGTATTTGCTTTATAAATATCCTGAATATTTTTAAGGAGAAAGTCTCTAAAGACTAATATCAGTATTTGCTTTATAAATATTTGAATAATTTTAAGATTTATGAAAGAAAGTTCTAGGAATAATATCATTATTTGCTTTATAAATATTTGAATAATTTTTTTAAGATTTTAGAAAGAAAGTCTCTAGGAGAATAATATCGATATTTGCTTTATAAATATTTGAATAATTTTTTAAAGATTTATGAAAGAAAGTCTAGGAGAATAATATCAGTATTTGCTTTATAAATGAATAATTTTTTAAAGAATATTTTTTAAAGTATTTTAGCACATAAATATTGATTTTTTTAAAGATTTATGAAAGAAAGTCCTCTAGGAGAATAATATCAGTATTTGCTTTTTGAATAAATATTTGAATATTTTTGCTTTATAAATATTTATATTTTTAAGAAAAGAAAGTCTCTAGGAGAATAATATCAGTATTTGCTTTATAAATATTTGAATAATTTTTTAAAGATTTATGAAAAGAAAAGTCTCTAGGAGAACAATATCAGTATTTGCTTTATAAATATTTGAATATTTTTTTAAAGATTTGAAAGAAAGTCTCTAGGAGAATAATATCAGTATTTGCTTTATAAATATTTGAATATTTTTTTAAAGATTTATGAAAGAAAGTCTCTAGAGAATAATATCAGTATTTGGCTTTATAAATATTTGAATATTTTTTTTAAAGATTTATGGAAAAGTCTCTAGGAGAATAATATCAGTATTTACTTTTTAAATATTTGAATATTTTTTAAAGATTTATGAAAGAAAGTCTCTGGGGAGAATAATATCATTGTTTATTTTTGCTTTTTTAAAATATTTGAATATTTTTAAAGATTTATGAAGAAGTCTCTCTAGGAGAATAATATCGCAATATTTGCTTTATAAATATTTGAATATTTTTTTAAAGAATTTGAAAAGAAAGTCTCTAGAGAATAATATCAGTATTTGCTTTATAAATATTTGAATAATTTTTCTAGAGAATAATATCAGTATTTGCTTTATAAATATTGAAATTTTTTAAGTCTCTAGGAGAATAATATCAGTATTTGCTTTATAAATATTTGAATAATTTTTTTTAAGATTTATGAAAAGAAAGTCTCTGAGAATAATATCAGTATTTGCTTTATAAATATTTGAATAATTTTTTTAAAGATTTATGAAAGAAAAGTCTAGGAGAATAATATCAGTATTTTGCTTCTCTAGGAGAATAATATCATTTGAATAATTTTTTAAAGATTTATGAAAGAAAGTCTCTAGGAGAATAATATCAGTATTTGCTTTATAAATGATGAATATTTTTTTTTAAGATTTGCCAGAAAGAAAGTCTCTAGAAGAATATCATATTTGCTTTATAAATATTTGAATATTTTATTAAAAATTTATTTAAGAAAGTCTCTTAATAATATCAGTATTTGAATATTTTTTTTTTAAAGATTTATGAAAGAAAGTCTCTAGGAGAATAATATCAGTATTTGCTTTATAAATATTTGAATATTTTTTATTAAAGATTTATGAAAGAAAGTCTCTAGGAGAATAATATCAGTATTTGGCTTATAAATAATTGAATAATTTTTTTTAAAGATTTATGAAAGAAAGTCTTAGGAGAATAATATCATTTTTGCTTTATAAATATTTGAATAATTTTTAAAGTTTATGAAAGAAAGTCTAGGGAGAATAATATCAGTATTTGCTTATAAATATTTGAATAATTTTTTAAAAGATTTTTATTAGAAAAGAAAGTCTCTAGGAGAATAATATCAGTATTTGCTTTATAAATATTTGAATATTTTTATTAAGATTTATGAAAGAAAGTCTCTAGGAGAATAATATCAGTATTTGCTTTATAAATATTTGAATATTTTATTAAAGATTTATGAAAAGAAGTCTCTAGGAATAATATCATATCAGTATTTGAGTATTTTATTAAATATTTGAATAATTTTTTTTATAAATATTTGAATTTTTTATTAAAGATTTATGAAAGAAAGTCTCTAGGAGAATAATATCAGTATTTGCTTTATTTTATTAAAGATAAATATTTTTTTAAATTTTTGAATAAAAGATTTATGAAAGAAAAGTCTCTAGGAGAATAATATCAGTATTTGCTTTATAAATATTTGAGTATTTTTTAAGATTTATGAAAAGAGTCTCTAGGAGAATAATATCAGTATTTGCTTTATAAATATTTGAATATTTTTTTCTAAGATTTATGAAAGAAAGTCTCTAGGAGAATAATATCAGTATTTGCTTTATAAATATTTGAATCATTTTTAAAAGATTTATGAAAGAAAGTCCTAGGAGAATAATATCAGTATTTGCTTTATAAATATTTGAATATTTTTTAAAGATTTATGAAAGAAAGTCTCTAGGAGAATAATATCAGTATTTGCTTTATAAATATTTGAATATTTTTTAAAGATTTATGAAAGAAAGTCTCTTAGGAGAATAATATCAGTATTTGCTTTATAAATATTTGAATAATTTTTAAAGATTTATGAAAGAAAGTCTCTCTAGGAGAATAATATCAATTATTTGCTTTATAAATATTTGAATATTTTTTTAAAGATTTATGAAAGAAAGTCTCTAGGAGAATAATCCAGTATTTGCTTTATAAATATTTGAATATTTTTTTTTTTTAAAGATTTATGAAAAAGTCTCTAGGAGAATAATATCAGTATTTGCTTTATAAATATTTGAAAATTTTTTTTTTTTAAAGATTTATAGAAAAAGTCTCTAGGAGAATAATATCAGTATTTGCTTTATAAATATTTGAATAATTTTTTTAAAGATCTCTCAGAATATCAGTATTTGCTTTAAAATATTTGAATATTTTTAAAGATTTATGAAAGAAATCTCTAGAAGAATAATATCAGTATTTGCTTTATAAATATTTGAATATTTTTATTAAAGATTTATGAAAAAGAAAGTTCTAGAGAATAATATCAGTATTTGTTTTATAAATATTTGAATATTTTATTAAAGATTTATAAAGAAAAGTCTCTAGGGAGAATAATATTTGCTTTATAAATATTTGCTTTTTTAAATTTTATGAAAGTCTCTAGGAGAATAATTTTTGCTTGCCAAAAATATTTTTGAAATTTATGAAAAGTCTCTAGGAGAATAATATCAGTATTTGCTTTATAAATATTTGAATAATTTTTTTAAGATTTATGGAAAGAAGATCTAGGACAATAATATCAGTATTTTGCTTTATAAATATTTAGGATTTTTTTTAAAGATTTTGAAAGAAAGTCTCTAGAATAATAAGTATTTAGATTATTTGAATATTTTTATTAAAGATTTATGAAGAAAGTTCTAGAGAATAATATCAGTATTTGCTTTATAAATATTTGATATTTTTTTTAAGATTTATGAAAGAAGTCTCTAGAATAATATCAGTATTTATAAATATTTGAATAATTTTTTTAAAGATTTAAAAGTCTCTCGGAGAATAATATCATTATTTGCTTTATAAATATTTGAATAATTTTTTTAAAGATTTATGAAGAAAGTCTCTAGGAGAATAATATCAGTATTTGCTTTATAAATATTTGAATAATTTTTTTTATGAAAAAAAGTCTCTAGGAGAATAATATCAGTATTTGCTTTATAAATATTTGAATAATTTTTTTCTAAGAAGAAGAAAGTCTCTAGGAGAATAATATCAGTATTTGCTTTATAAATATTTGAATATTTTTTTAAAGATTTATGAAAGAAAGTCTCTAGGAGAATAATATCAGTATTTGCTTTATAAATATTTGAATAATTTTTAAAGTTGAAAAGAATATCTTTTAATTAAAGATTTTGCTTTATAAATATTTGAAATTTTATTAAAGATTTAGAGAAGAATAATATCAGTATTTGCTTTATAAATATTTGAATAATTTTTTTTAAAGATTTATGAAAGAAAGTCTCTAGAGAATAATATCAGTATTTGCTTTATAAATATTTGAATATTTTTTTTAAAATTTATGAAGAAAGTCTCTAGGAGAATAATATCAGTATTTGTTTATAAATATTTGAATATTTTTTTTAAAGATTTATGAAATAAAAGTCTCTAGGAGAATAATATCAGTATTTGCTTTATAAATATTTGAATATTTTTTAAAGATTTATGAAAGAAAGTCTCTAGGGAGAATAATATCAATATTTGCTTTTATAAATATTTGAATAATTTTTAAAGATTTATGAAAGAAAAGTCTCTAGGAGAATAATATCAGTATTGCTTTATAAATATTTGAATATTTTATTAAAGATTTATGGAAGAAAGTCTCTAGGAGAATAATATCAGTATTTGCTTTATAAATATTAGTATTTTTTTAAAGATTTATGAAAAGAAGTCTCTAGGAGAATAATATCAGTATTTGCTTTATAAATATTTGAATAATTTTTTTTAAAGATTTATGGAAGAAAGTCTCTAGGAGAATAATATCAGTATTTGCTTTATAAATATTTGAATAATTTTTTTAAAGATTTATGGAAAAAAGTCTCTAGGAAATATCAGTATTTGCTTTATAAATATTTGAATAATTTTTAAAAGATTTATGAAAAGAAAGTCTCTAGGAGAATAATATCAGTATTTGCTTTATAAATATTTGAATATTTTTTTAAAAGATTTATGAAAAGAAAGTCTCTAGGAGAATAATATCAGTATTTGCTTTATAAATATTTTAATATTTTTTTAATTTATGAAAGAAAGTCTCTAGGAGAATATATCAGTATTTGCTTTATAAATAATTGAATATTTTTAAGATTTATGAAAGAAAGTCTCTAGGAGAATAATATCAGTATTTGCTTTATAAATTTTGAATATTTTTTATTAAAGATTTATGAAAAGAAAGTCTCTAGGAGAATAATATCAGTATTTGCTTTATAAATATTTGAATATTTTTATTAAAGATTTATGAAGAAAAGTCTCTAGGAGAATAATATCAGTATTTGCTTTATAAATATTTGAATATTTTTTTAAAGATTTATGAAAGAAAGTCTCTAGGAGATAAATTTTGAATATCAGTATTTGCTTTTGCTTTATAAATATTTAATTAAAGATTTATGAAAAGTCTCTAGGAGAATAATATCAATGTTACTTTATAAATATTTGAATATTTTATTCAAAGATTTATGAAGAAGTCTCCTAGGAGAAATAATATCAGTATTTGCTTTATAAGCTTTAGATATTTTGTAGATTTATGAAAATCTCTAGGAGAATAATATCAGTATTTGCTTTATAAAATATTTGAATATTTTTATTAAAATTTATGAAAGAAAGAAAATCCTAGGGAAACTAATATCTGATATTTTGCTTTATAATGTTGAATACTTTTTTTAAGAATTTAAATCTGAGGAGAATATCAGTATTTGCTTTATAAATATTTGAATATTTTTTTAAAGATTAGAAAATCTCTAGGAGAATAATATCATTCTTTAACTTTAATATTTGAATATTTTTTAAAGATTTATGGAGAAAGTCTGGGAGAATAATATCTGGTATTTAGCTTTATAAATATTTGAATATTTTTATTAAAATTTATGAAAGAAAGTCTCTGGAGAATAATATCAGTATTTGCTTTATAAATATTTGAATATTTTTTAAAGATTTATGAAAGAAGTCTCTAAGGAGAATATCATATTTGCTTTATAAATATTTGAATATTTTTTTAAGATTTATGGAAGAAAGTCTCTAGGAGAATAATATCAGTATTTTAACTATAAATATTTGAATATTTTTTAAAGATTTATAGAAAGAAAAAGTCTAAGAATAATATCAGTATTTAACTTTATAAATATTTGAATATTTTTTAAAGATTTATGAAAGAAAGTCTCTAGAATAATATCAGTATTTCTTTATAAATATTTAATAATTTTTTCTAAGATTTATGAAGAAAGTCTCTAGGAGAATAATATCATTGCTTGCTTTATAAATATTTGAATAATTTTAAAAAGAATTTTTAAGGTTATGAAAAAGAAAGTCTCTGGGAGAATAATATCAGTATTTGCTTTATAAATATTTGAATTTTTTAAAGATTGCTGAAAAGAAATCTCCTAGAAATAATATCAGTATTTGCTTTATAAATATTTGAATAATTTTTTAAAGATTTATGAAAAGAAAGTCTCTAGGAGAATAAGCCATCAGAATAATATCAAAAGTCTCAGTATTTGCTTTATAAATATTTGAATATTTTTTAAAGATTTATGAAAGAAAGTCTCTAGGAGAATAATATCAGTATTTAGCTTTATAAATATTTGAATATTTTTTAAAGATTTGAAAAGAATTAGGATTTATGAAGAAAAAGTCTCTAGAAATAATATCAGTATTTGCTTTATAAATATTTGAATATTTTTTTTAAGATTTATGAAAAAAGTCTCTAGGAGAATAATATCAGTATTTGGCTTTATAAATATTTTGAATATTTTTTTAAAGATTTATGGAAAGAAGTCTCTAGGAGAATAATATCTACAGTATTTTACACCACATTAAAGCTTTATAAAATATTTGCTTTATAAATATTTGAATATTTTTAAAGATTTATGAAAGAAAGTCTCTAGGAGAATAATATCAGTATTTTAGCTATAAATAATTGAATAATTTTTTTAAGATTTTATGAAAATCTCTAGAGGAGAATATATTATTTACTTTACCAATATTTGAATAATTTTTAAAAGATTTATGGAAAAAGTCTCTAGGAGAATAATATCCATAAATATTTGAATAATTTTTTTAAAGGTTATAAATATTTGAATAAATTTTTTTATTAAATTTTTTTAAATTTATGAAAGAAAAGTCTAGGAGAATAATATCAGTATTTGCTTTATAAATATTTGAATATTTTAAAGATTTATGAAAGAAAGTCTCTAGAATAATATCAGTATTTTTCTTTATAAAATATTTGATATTTTTTAAGATTTATATGAAGTCTCTAGGGAATAATATCAGTATTTGCTTTATAAATATTTGAATAATTTTTTTTATGAAAAGATTTATAATATCAGTATTTAGATAAATATTTGAATATTTTATTAAAGATTTATGAAAGAAAGTCTCTAGAGAATAATATCAGTATTTGCTTTATAAATATTTGAATATTTTTAAAATTTATGAAAGAAAGTTCTAGGAAATAATATCAGTATTTTTTATAAATAAATTTTTTTAAGATTTATGAGAAAAAGTCTCTAGGAGAATAATATCAGTATTTGCTTTATAAATATTTGAATAATTTTTTTCTAAGATTTAAAAGTCTCTAGGAGAATAATATCAGTATTTGCTTTATAAATTAAAGATTTGAATATTTTTTTTTTAAAATATTTAATATTTTGAAAAAAAGTCTCTAGGAGTAATAAATATTTGAATATTTTATTAAAGATTTATGAAAAAGTCTATAATTCAGTATTGCTTTATAAATATTTGAATATTTTTATTAAAGATTTATGAAAGATTATCAGTATTTGATAAATATTTGAATATTTTTATTAGTTTATGAAAGAAAGTCTCTAGGAGAATAATATCAGTATTTAACTTTATAAATAATTGAATAATTTTTTTAAAATAATATCAGTATTTATGAATATTTTTTAAGATTTATGAAAGTCTCTAGGAGAATAATATCCAGTATTTGTTTATAAATATTTTGAATAATTTTTTTAAAGATTTATGAAAGAAAGTCTCTAGGAGAATAATATCAGTATTTGCTTTATAAATATTTGAATATTTTTAAAGATTTATGAAAAGAAAGTCTCCGGAGAATAATATCAATATTTGCTTTATAAATATTTGAATAATTTTTTTTAAAGATTTATGAAAAAAAAGTCTCTAGAGAATAATATCAGTATTTGCTTTATAAATTTGATTTTTTTTAAAAGATTTTTCTAATTTTTGCTTTATAAATTTATAAATTTTATTTATGAAAAGAAAGTCTTAGGAGAATAATATCAGTTTTATTAAATATTTTTTAAAGATTTATGAAAAGTCTCTAGGAGAATAATATCAGTATTTGCTTTATAAATATTTGAATATTTTTTTAAGATTTATGAAAGAAGTCTCTAGGAGAATAATATCAGTATTTGCTTTAAAATAATTGAATATTTTTAAAAGATTTATGAAAGAAAGTCTCTAGGAGAATAATATCAGTTTTGCTTTATAAATATTTGAATATTTTATTAGGAAAGAAAGTCTCTAAAGATTTATGAAAGAAATTTTATTAGTTTATGAAGAAAGTCTCTAGGAGAATAATATCAGTATTTGCTTTATAAATATTTGAATATTTTATCTAAAAGAGGAGAATTTATGAAAAATATTTATTTTATTAAAGAAAAAGAAAGTCTCTAGGGAGAATAATATCAAGTATTTTTATAAATATTTGAATATTTTATAAATATTTGAATAATTTTTTAAAAATATTTAGAAGATTTTATGAAAAGAAAGTCTCTAGGACAACCAATATCAATATTTAGCTTTATAAATATTTGAATATTTTTTTTAAAAGATTTATGAAAGAAAGTCTCTAGGAGAATAATATCAGTATTTGCTTTATAAATATTTGATTTGAATAATATTTTTGTTTATAAATATTTGAATATTTTTTATAAAAAGTTATGAAGAAAGTCTCTAGGAAGATCAATCTTTATAAATATTGAATATTTTTAAAGATTTATGAAAAAAGTCTCTAGAAATAATATCAGTATTTGCTTTATAAATAATTGAATATTTTTTTAAAGATTTATGAAAGAAAAGTCTCTAGGAGAATAATATCAGTATTTGCTTTATAAATATTTGAATAATTTTTTAAAAATTTATGAAAGAAAGTCTCTAGGAGAATAATATCAGTATTTGCTTTATAAATATTTGAATAATTTTAAATAATATCAGTATTGCTTTATAAATATTTGAATAATTTTTTGCTTTAAAATATTTGAATATTTTTTATGATTTATGAAAGAAAGTCTCTAGGAATAATATCAGTATTTTGCTTTATAAAATTTGAATATTTTTTTTAAAAAGAAAGTTTATGAAAATATTTTAGTATTTTTTTAAAGATTTGAAAGAAAGTCTCTAGAGGAATAATATCAGTATTTATAAATAATTGAATAATTTTTTTAAAGATTTATGAAAAGAAAGTCTCTAGGAGAATAATATCAGTATTTGCTTTATAAATATTGAATATTTTTTTAAAAGATTTGAAAAAAGAAAAGTCTCTAGGAGAATAATATCAGTATTTGCTTTATAAATATTTGAATAATTTTTTAAAAGTTTATGAAAAGAAAGTCTCTAGGAGAATAATATCAGTATTTGCTTTATAATATTTGAATATTTTTTAAAAGATTTATGAAGAAAGTCTCTAGAAGAATAATATCAGTATTTGCTTTATAAATATTTGAATTTTTATTAAAAGAAAGAAAGTCTCTCTAGGAGAATAATATCAGTATTTGCTTTATAAATATTTGAATATTTTTTAAAGATTTATGAAAGAAAAAGTCTCTGGGAGAATAATATCAGTATTTGCTTTATAAATATTTGAATATTTTATTAAAGATTTATGAAAGAAAAGTCTCTAGAGGAGAATAATATCAGTATTTTGCTTTATAAATATTTTATTTTTATTAAGATTTATGAAAGAAAGTCTCTAGGAGAATAATATCAGTATTTGCTTTATAAATATTTGAATATTTTTATTAAGATTTATGAAAGAAAGTCTCTAGGAAGAATAATATCAGTATTTGCTTTATAAATATTTGAATATTTTTTTTTAAGATTTATGGAAGAAAGTCTCTAGGAGAATAATATCAGTATTTGCTTTAATATTTTATTAAGATTTATTCTCTAGAATAATTTTTTTTAAAAATATTGATTTTTTTTAAGATTTATGAAAGTCTCAGGAGAATAATATCGAAAAGTATTTGCTTTTATAAATATTTGAGTATTTTATAAAGATTTATGAAAAAAAGTCTCTAGGAAATAATAAATTTGCTTTATAAATATTTGAATATTTTTTTTAAAGATTTATGAAAAAAGTCTCTAGGGAGAATAATATCAGTATTTGCTTTATATAAATATTTGAATAATTTTTTAAAGATTTATGAAAGAAAAAATCTCTAGGAGAATAATATCAGTATTTCTGCTTTATAAATATTTGAATAATTTTTTTAAAGATTTATGAAAGAAGTCTCTCTAGGGAGAATAATATCAGTATTTGTTTTATAAATATTTATATTTTTTTAAAGATTTATGAAAGAAAGTCTCTAGGAGAATATCAGTATTTGGCATAAATATTTGCTTTTTATTAAATTTATTTCTGAATATTTTTTTAAATATTTGAATATTTTTTAAAGATTTATGAAAAGAAAGTCTCTAGGGAGAATAATATCAGTATTTGCTTTATAAATATTTGAATATTTTTTAAAAGATTTATGAAAAGAAAGTCTCTAGAGAATAATATCAGTATTTGCTTTATAAATATTTGAATATTTTTTCTAAGATTTATGAAAGAAAAGTCTCTTAGGAGAATAATATCGGTATTTGCTTTATAAATATTTGAATATTTTTTAAAGATTTATGGAAAAGTCTCTAGGAGAATAATATCGGTATTTCGCTTTATAAATATTTGAATATTTTTATTAAGATTTATGAAAGAAAGTCTCTAGGAGAATAATATCGATATTTGCTTTATAAATATTTGAATATTTTTTTTAAAGATTTATAAAGAAAAGTCTCTAGGAGAATAATATCAGTATTTAGCTTTATAAATATTTGAACATTTTTTTAAAGATTTTATGAAAGAAAGTCTCTAGAGAATAATATCAGTATTTGCTTTATAAATATTTGAATAATTTTTTCTAAAGATTTATGAAAAAGAATAATATCATTTGAGAATAAATATTTGAATATTTTAAAAGATTTATAAATATTCAGTGGCGAATTTGAATATTTTTCTAAAGATTTATGAAAAGAAAGTCTCTGGGAAATAATATCAGTATTTGCTTTATAAATATTTGAATATTTTTAAAAGATTTATGAAGAAAGTCTCTAGAGAATAATATCAGTATTTGCTTTTATAAATATTTGAATAATTTTTTAAAGATTTATGAAAAGAAGTCTCTAGGAGAATAATATCAGTATTTGCTTTATAAATATTTGAATAATTTTTTTAAAGATTTATGAAAGAAAATCAGGAGAATAATATCAGTATTTTGCTTTATAAATATTTGAATAATTTTTTAAAAGATTTATGAAAGAAAAGTCTCTCGAATAATATCAGTATTTGCTTTTAAATAAAATATTTGAATAAGAATAATATCAGTTTTACTTTATAAATATTTGATTTTTTATTAAAGAAAAAAAGTCTCTAGGAGAATAATATCAGTATTTGCTTTATAAAATATTTGAATATTTTTTTTAAAGATTTATGAAAGAAAGTCTCTAGGAGAATAATATCAGTATTTGCTTTATAAATATTTAGATATTTTTTTAAAGATTTATGAAAAAGAAGTAGGAAGAATAATATCAGTATTTGCTTTTATAAATATTTGAATATTTTCTAAGATTTATTTTAGAATAATATCAGTATTTTGCTTTTATAAATATTTGAATAATTTTTTTAAAAGATTTGAAAGAAAGAAAAGTCTCTAGGAGAATAATATCAGTATTTGCTTTATAAATATTTGAATATTTTTAAAGATTTATTGAAAGAAAGTCTCTGGGAGAATAATATCAGTATTTGCTTTATAAATATTTGAATATTTTTTTAAAGATTTATGGAAGAAAAAGTCTAGGAGAATAATATCAGTATTTGCTTTATAAATATTTGAATATTTTTTAAAGATTTTATGAAAGATCTTTTCAGTATTTGCTTTATAAATATTTGAATAATTTTTTAAGATTTATGAAAGAAAGTCTCTAGGAGAATAATATCGGTATTTGCTTTATAAATATTTGAATAATTTTTAAAGATTTATGAAAGAAAGTCTCTAGGAGAATAATATCAGTATTTGCTTTATAAATATTTGAATAATTTTTAAAGATTTATAGAAAAAAGTTCTAGGAGAATAATATCAGTATTTGCTTTATAAATATTTGAATAATTTTTTTAAGATTTATGAAAGATATCTCCTAGGAGAATAATATCAGTATTTGCTTTATAAATATTTGAATAATTTTTTTAAAGATTTATGGTGTTGTTCTTAAAAATAATATCTAGATTTGAATAATAATATTTTTTTGAAGATTTATTGTTGCTTTATAAATATTTTAGATAAATTTTTTTTTTAAAAGATTTATGAAAAAGAAAGTCTCTAGAGAATAATATCAGTATTTGCTTTTATAAATATTTGAATATTTTTTTAAAGATTTATGAAAAGAAAGTCTCTAGGAGAATAATATCAGTATTTGCTTTATAAATATTTGAATAATTTTTTAAGATTTATGAAAAGAAAAAGTCTCTAGGAGAATAATATCAGTATTTGCTTTTTTATAAATATTTGAATATTTTTTTTAAAGATTTATGAAAGAAAAGTCTCTAGAGAATAATATCAGTATTTGCTTTATAAATATTTGAATAATTTTTTTAAAAAATTTATGAAAAGAAAGTCTCTAGGAGAATAATATCAGTATTTGCTTTATAAATATTTGAATATTTTTAAAGATTTATGGAAGAAAAAGTCTCTGGAGAATAATATCAGTATTTGCTTTATAAATATTTGAATAATTTTTTAAAAGATTTATGAAAGAAAGTCTCCAGGAGAATAAGTATTTGCTTTATAAATATTTGAATATTTTTTAAAAGCTCTAGGAGAATTATAAATTTATTCTGAATAATTTTTTTAAAGATTTATGAAAGAAAGTCTCTAGGAGAATAATATCAGTATTTGCTTTATAAATATTTGAATATTTTTTAAAGATTTATGGAAAGAAAAGTCTCTAGGAGAATAATATCGTATTTGCTTTATAAATATTTGAATAATTTTTTACAAGATTTATGGAAAAAAAAGTCTCTAGGAGAATAATATCAGTATTTGCTTTATAAAATATTTGAATATTTTTTTAAAGATTTATGAAAGAAAGTCTCTAGGAGAATAATATCAGTATTTGCTTTATAAATATTTGAAAGATTTTTCTTAGAAAATATCAGTATTGCTTTATAAAAATAATTTTTTAAAGATTTATGAAAGAAAGTCTAGAGAATAATATCAGTATTTGTTTATAAATATTTGAATATTTTTATTAAAGATTTATGAAAGAAAATATCGTTTGCTCTAAATATTTGAATAATATCAGTATTTATGAAAGAAAGTCTTTAATGTTGAATATTTTTATAAAGATTTAATGAAAAAGATTTATGAAGTCTCTAGGAGAATAATATCAGTATTTGCTTTAAAATATTTGAATATTTTTTTTAAAGATTTATGAAAGAAAGTCTCTAGGAGAATAATATCAGTATTTGCTTTATAAATATTTGAATATTTTTTAAAAGATTTATGAAAGAAAGTCTCTAGGAGAATAATATCAGTATTTGCTTTATAAATATTTGAATAATTTTTTAAAGATTTATGAAAGAAAAGTCTCTAGGAGAATAATATCAGTATTTGCTTTATAAATATTTGAATATTTTTATTAAATTTATGAAAAGAGTCTCTAGAATAATATCAGTCTTTATAAATATTTAAATATTTTTATTAAAAGATTTGAAAGAAAGTCTCTAGGAGAATATCAGTATTTGCTTTATAAATATTTGAATATTTTTTTAAAGATTTATGAAAAGAAAGTCTCTAGGAGAATAATATCAGTATTTGCTTTATAAATATTTGAATATTTTTATTAAAGATTTATTAAAAAGTCTCTAGAAATAATATCAGTATTTGCTTTATAAATATTTGAATATTTTTTTTAAAGATTTATGAAAGAAAGTCTCTAGGAGAATAATATCAGTATTTGAATATAAATATTTGAATATTTTATTTTATAAATATTTATGAATCTCAATTTTATTTATTTATAAATATTTGAATATTTTTATTAAAGAAATGAAAAGTCCTCTTAGAGAATAATATCAGTATTTGCTTTATAAATATTTGAATATTTTTTTTAAAGATTTATGGAAGAAAGTCTCTAGGAGAATAATATCAGTATTTGCTTTAACAATATTTGAATATTTTTTTAAAGATTTATGAAAGAAAAGTCTCTAGGAGAATAATATCAGTATTTGCTTTTATAAATATTTGAATATTTTTATTAAAAGATTTATGAAAGAAAATCTCTAGGAGAATAATATCAGTATTTGCTTTATAAATATTTGAATATTTTTATTAAAGATTTATGAAAAAAAGTCTCTGAGAATAATATCAGTATTTGCTTTATAAATATTTGAATATTTTTTATTAAAAAATTTATGAAAAAAAAGTCTCTAGGAGAATAATATCATCAGTAAATTTTGAATATTTTTATTAAAAGATTTATTTGAAATAATTTTTTGCTTATAAATATTTGAATATTTTTTTAAAGAATGAAAAAGTCTCTAGGAGAATAATATCAGTATTTGCTTTATAAATATTTGAATATTTTTTTAAAGATTTATGAAAGAAAGTCTCTAGGAGAATAATATCAGTATTTGCTTTATAAATATTTGAATATTTTTTTAAAAGATTTATGGAAGAAAGTCTCTAGGAGAATAATATCAGTATTTGCTTTATAAATATTTGAATATTTTTATTAAAGATTTATGAAAGAAAGTCTCTAGGAGAATAATATCAGTATTTGCTTTATAAATATTTGAATATTTTTTTAAAAGATTTATGGAAAAAAGTCTCTAGGAGAATAATATCAGTATTTGCTTTATAAATATTTGAATAATTTTTTAAAGATTTTATGAAAGAAAAGTCTCTAGGAGAATAATATCAGTATTTGCTTTATAAATATTTGAGTATTTTTATAAAAATAAAAAAGAAAGTCTCTAGGAATAATATCAGTATTTAAAATATTTGAATATTTTTTAAAGTTTTAAGAAAGAAAGTCTCTAGGAGAATAATATCAGTATTTGCTATAAATATTTGAATATTTTTATTAAAGATTTATGAAAAGAAAGTCTCTAGGAGAATAATATCAGTATTTGCTTTATAAATATTTGAATATTTTATTAAAGATTTATGAAAGAGTCTCTTAGGAGAATAATATCAGTATTTGCTTTATAAATATTTGAATATTTTATTAAAGATTTATGAAAAGAAAGTCTCTAGGAGAATAATATCACTATTTGCTTTATAAATATTTGAATAATTTTTTAAAGATTTATGAAAGAAAGTCTCTAGGGAGAATAATATCAGTATTTGCTTTATAAATATTTGAATAATTTTTAAAGATTTATGAAAGAAAGTCTCTAGAATAATATCAGTATTTGCTTTATAAATATTTGAATATTTTTTTAAAGATTTATGAAAGAAAAGTCTCTAGGAGAATAATATCAGTATTTGCTTTATAAATATTTGAATATTTTTAATTAAAAATTTATGAAAAGAAAGTCTCTAGGAGAATAATATCAGTATTTGCTTTATAAATATTTGAATATTTTTATTAAAGAAAAAAGTTCTAGAATAATATCAGTAAGAAAATTTTATTAAAGTTTATTTATGAAAGTCTCTAGGAGAATAATATCAGTATTTGCTTTATAAATATTTGAATATTTTTTTAAAAAATATTTATGAAAGAAAAAGTCTCTAGGAGAATAATATCAGTATTTGCTTTATAAATATTTGAATATTTTTTAAAAGATTTATGAAAGGAAAGTCTCTAGGAGAATAATATCACTATTTGCTTTAAATATTTCTGAATATTTTTTTAAAAGATTTATGAAAGAAAGTCTCTAGGAGAATAATATCAGTATTTGCTTTATAAATATTTGAATATTTTTTTAAAGATTTATGGAAGAAAGTCTCTAGGAGAATAATATCAGTATTTTGCTTTATAAATATTTGAATAATTTTTAAAATTTATGAAAAAAAGTCTCTAGGAGAATAATATCAGTATTTGCTTTATAAATATTTGAATATTTTTTTAAAATTTATGAAAAGAAAGTTCTAGGAGAATAATATCAGTATTTGCTTTATAAATATTTGAATAATTTTTAAAGATTTATGAAAGAAAGTCTCTAGGAGAATAATATCAGTATTTGCTTTATAAATATTTGAATATTTTTTTAAAGATTTATGAAAGAAAGTCTCTAGGAGAATAATATCAGTATTTGCTTTATAAATATTTTGAATATTTTTTTAAAAGATTTATGAAAGAAAGTCTAGAAATAATATCAGTATTTTGCTTTATAAATATTTGAATATTTTTATTAAAGATTTATGAAAAAAGTCTCTAGGAGAATAATATCAGTATTTGCTTTATAAATATTTGAATAATTTTTTAAAGATTTATGGAAAAAAAGTCTCTAGGAGAATAATATCAGTATTTGCTTTATAAATATTTGAATAATTTTTTTTAAAAGATTTATAATATCAGAAAAATATTTGAATAGTTTCTAAAAGAAAGTCTCTAGGGAAATAATATCAGTATTTGCTTTATAAATATTTGAATAATTTTTTAAAGATTTATGAAAATAAAAGTCTCTAGAGAATAATATCAGTATTTAATATCAATTTATAAATATTTGAATATTTTTTTAAAAGATTTATGAAAAAGTCTCTAGGAGAATAATATCAGTATTTGCTTTATAAATATTTGAATATTAAAGATTTATTCTCTAGGAGAAGTATTTATATAAATATTTGAAAATTTTTTAAAGAAAAAGAAAGTCTCTAGGAGAATAATATCAGTATTTGCTTTATAAATATTTGAATATTTTTTAAAAGATTTGAAAAGAAAGTCTCTAGGAGAATAATATCAGTATTTGCTTTATAAATATTTGAATATTTTTTTAAAGATTTATGAAAGAAAGTCTCTAGGAGAATAATATCAGTATTTGCTTTATAAATATTTGAATATTTTTATTAAAGATTTATGAAAAAGAAAAGTCTCTAGGAGAATAATATCAGTATTTGCTTTATAAATATTTGAATATTTTTATTAAAGATTTATGAAAGAAAGTCTCTGGAGAATAATATCAGTATTTGCTTTATAAATATTTGAATATTTTATTAAGAATAATATCAATATTTGCTTTATAAATATTTGAATATTTTTATTAAGATTTATGAAAAGAAAGTCTCTAGGAGAATAATATCACTATTTGCTTTATAAATATTTGAATATTTTTTTAAAGATTTATGAAAGAAAGTCTCTAGGAGAATAATATCAGTATTTGCTTTTATAAATATTTCTGAATATTTTTTATTAAAGATTTATGAAAGAAAAGTCTCTAGGAGAATAATATCAGTATTTGCTTTTTGATAAATATTTGAATATTTTTGCTTTAAAATATTTGATTTTTTATTAAAGAAAGTCTCTGGAGAATAATATCAGTATTTGCTTTATAAATATTTGAATTTTTTATTAAAGATTTATGAAAGAAAGTCTCTAGAGAATAATATCAGTATTTGCTTTTATAAATATTTGAATATTTTTTAAAAGATTTATTAGAGAATATCAGTATTTGCTTTATAAATATTTGAATATTTTTTAAAGATTTATGAAAGAAAGTCTCTAGGAGAATAATATCAGTATTTGCTTTATAAATATTTGAATATTTTTATTAAAAGATTTATGAAAGAATCTCTAGGAGAATAATATATCAAAGTATTTGCTTTATAAATATTTGAATAATTTTTAAAAGATTTATGGAAGAAAGTCTCTAGGAGAATAATATCAGATATTTGCTTTATAAATATTTGAATATTTTTTTTAAAGATTTATGAAAGAAAGTCTCTAGGAGAATAATATCATATTTGCTTTATAAATATTTGAATATTTTTTTTAAAGATTTATGAAAGAAAGTCTCTAGGGGAGAATAATATCAGAGAATATTTGCTTTATAAATATTTGAATATTTTTATTAAAGATTTATGAAAGAAAGTCTCTAGGAGAATAATATCAGTATTTGCTTTATAAATATTTGAATATTTTTTTATTAAAGATTTATGAAAGAAAAGTCTCTAGGAAGAATAATATCAGTATTTGCTTTATAAATATTTGAATAATTTTTTTTAAAGATTTATGAAAGAAAATCTCTAGGAGAATAATATCAGTATTTGCTTTATAAATATTTGAATATTTTTATTAAAAATTTATGAAAATATTTGGTCTTTTTGGTAAAGTTTATGAAAGAAAGTCTCTAGGAGAATAATATCAGTATTTGCTTTATAAATATTTGAGTATTTTTTATTAAAGATTTATGAAAGAAAAAGTCTCTAGGAGAATAATATCAGTATTTGCTTTATAAATATTTGAATATTTTTATTAAAGATTTATGAAAGAAAGTCTCTAGGAGAATAATATCAGTATTTGCTTTATAAATATTTGAATATTTTTATTAAAGATTTATGAAAGAAAGTCTCTAGGAGAATAATATCAGTATTTGCTTTATAAATATTTGAATATTTTTATTAAAGATTTATGAAAAGAAAGTCTCTAGGAGAATAATATCAGTATTTGCTTTATAAATATTTGAATATTTTTATTAAAGATTTATGAAAGAAAGTCTCTAGGAGAATAATATCAGTATTTGCTTTATAAATATTTGAATATTTTTTATTAAAGATTTATGAAAGAAAGTCTCTAGGAGAATAATATCAGTATTTGCTTTATAAATATTTGAATATTTTTATTAAAGATTTATGAAAGAAAGTCTCTAGGAGAATAATATCAGTATTTGCTTTATAAATATTTGAATATTTTATTAAAATTTATGAAAAAAAAGTCTCTAGGAGAATAATATCAGTATTTTGCTTTATAAATATTTGAATATTTTTATTAAAGATTTATGAAAGAAAGTCTCTAGGAGAATAATATCAGTATTTGCTTTATAAATATTTGAATATTTTTATTAAAGATTTATGAAAGAGTCTCTTGGGAGAATAATATCAGTATTTGCTTTATAAATATTTGAATATTTTTATTAAAGATTTATGAAAGAAAGTCTCTAGGAGAATAATATCAGTATTTGCTTTATAAATATTTGAATATTTTTTTAAAAGATTTATGAAAGAAAGTCTCTAGGAGAATAATATCAGTATTTGCTTTATAAATATTTGAATATTTTTTAAAGATTTATAAGAAAGTCTCTAGGAGAATAATATCAGTATTTGCTTTATAAATATTTGAATATTTTTTTAAAGATTTATGAAAAGAAAGTCTCTAGGAGAATAATATCAGTATTTGCTTTATAAATATTTGAATATTTTTTTAAAGATTTATGAAAGAAAGTCTCTAGAGAATAATATCAGTATTTGCTTTATAAATATTTGAATATTTTATTTAAGATTTATGAAAAGAAAGTCTCTAGAGAATAATATCAGTATTTGCTTTATAAATATTTGAATATTTTTTTTAAAGATTTATGAAAGAAAGTCTCTAGAGAATAATATCAGTATTTGCTTTATAAATATTTGAATATTTTTTTTAAAAGATTTATGAAAGAAAGTCTCTAGGAGAATAATATCAGTATTTGCTTTATAAATATTTGAATATTTTATTAAAGATTTATGAAAAGTCTCTAGGAGAATAATATCAGTATTTGCTTTAAAATATTTGAATATTTTTTTAAAGATTTATGAAAGAAAGTCTCTAGGAGAATAATATCAGTATTTGCTTTATAAATATTTGAATATTTTTTAAAGATTTATGAAAGAAAGTCTCTAGGAGAATAATATCAGTATTTGCTTTATAAATATTTGAATATTTTTTTTATTAAAGATTTATGAAAGAAAGTCTCTAGGAGAATAATATAATTTTTTTAGTATTTGCCTTATAAATATTTGAATATTTTTATTAAAGATTTATGAAAGAAAGTCTTTAGGAGAATAATATCAGTATTTAGCTTTATAAATATTTGAATATTTTTTAAAGATTTATGAATGAAAGTCTAGGAGAATAATATCAGTATTTGCTTTTATAAATATTTGAATATTTTTATTAAAGATTTATGAAAAAAAAGTCTCTAGGAGAATAATATCAGTATTTGCTTTATAAATATTTGAATATTTTTTTATTAAAGATTTATGAAAGAAAGTCTCTAGGAGAATAATATCAGTATTTGCTTTATAAATATTTGAATATTTTTATTAAAGATTTATGAAAAGAAAGTCTCTAGGAGAATAATATCAGTATTTGCTTTATAAATATTTGAATATTTTTATTAAAGATTTATGAAAAAGAAAGTCTCTAGGAGAATAATATCAGTATTTAACTTTATAAATATTTGAATATTTTATTTTTTCTCTAGGAGAATAATATCAATATTTGCTTTATAAATATTTGAATATTTTTTTTAAAGATTTATGAAAGAAAGTCTAGAGAATAATATCAGTATTTGCTTTATAAATATTTGAATATTTTTATTAAAAGATTTAAAAAGAAAGTTTAGAATAATATCAATATTTGCTTTATAAATATTTGAATATTTTTATTAAAGATTTATGAAAGAAAGTCTCTAGGAGAATAATATCAGTATTTGCTTTATAAATATTTGAATATTTTTATTAAAGATTTATGAAAGAAAGTCTCTAGGAGAATAATATCAGTATTTGCTTTATAAATATTTTTATTTTTATGAAAGAAAGTATTTTTGTTTGCTTTAAAATATTTATTTTTTAAAGATTTAAAGAAAGAAAGTCTCTAGGAGAATAATATCAGTATTTGCTTTATAAATATTTGAGTATTTTTATTAAAGATTTATGAAAGAAAAGTCTCTAGGAGAATAATATCAGTATTTGCTTTTATAAATATTTGAATATTTTTATTAAAGATTTATGAAAGAAAGTCTCTAGGAGAATAATATCAGTATTTGCTTTATAAATATTTGAATATTTTTATTAAAGATTTATGAAAGAAAGTCTCTAGGAGAATAATATCAGTATTTGCTTTATAAATATTTGAATATTTTTTTAAAAGATTTATGGAAGAAAGTCTCTAGGAGAATAATATCAGTATTTGCTTTATAAATATTTGAATATTTTATTAAAGATTTATGAAAGAAAGTCTCTAGAATAATAATATTTGCTTTAGTATTTGCTTTTTTATTTAAATATTTTAATATTTTTTTGCAAAAATATTTGATTTTTTATTAAATTTGAAAGAAAGAAAAGTCTCTTTATAAGAATAATATCAGTATTTGCTTTATAAATATTTGAATATTTTTTTAAAAGATTTATGAAAGAAGTCTCTAGGAGAATAATATCAGTATTTGCTTTATAAATATTTAATATTTTTATTAAATTTTTTTAGAGAATAATATCAGATTTTTGAATAATTTTGGAATGAAAGAAATGTCTCTAGGAGAATAATATCAGTATTTGCTTTATAAATATTTGAATATTTTTTAAAAGATTTATGGAAGAATGTCTCTAGGAGAATAATATCAGTATTTGCTTTATAAATATTTGAATATTTTTTAAAAGATTTATGGAAGAAAGTCTCTAGAATAATATCAGAAATATTTTTTAAAGATTTATGAAAGGAAGTCTCTAGGAGAATAATATCAGTATTTGCTTTATAAATATTTGAATATTTTTTTAAAAGATTTATGGAAGAAAGTCTCTAGGAGAATAATATCAGTATTTGCTTTATAAATATTTGAATATTTTTTAAAAGATTTATGGAAGAAAGTCTCTAGGAGAATAATATCAGTATTTGCTTTTATAAATATTTGAATATTTTTTTTAAAGATTTATGAAAGAAAGTCTCTAGGAGAATAATATCAGTATTTGCTTTATAAATATTTGAATATTTTTTAAAGATTTATGAAAGAAAGTCTCTAGGAATAATATCGATTTGCTTTAAAATATTTGAATATTTTTTTTAAAGATTTATAAATCTCTAGGAGAATAATTATTTGAAAATATTTTTTTTTAAAAGATTTATGAAAGGAAGTCTCTAGGAGAATAATATCAGTATTTGCTTTATAAATATTTGAATATTTTTAAAAGATTTATGGAAAAATTTACAATAATATCAGTATTTGCTTTAACATTATTAGAATATTTTTTTTAAAGATTTATGAAAGGAAGTCTCTAGGAGAATAATATCAGTATTTGCTTTATAAATATTTGAATATTTTTTTTAAAGATTTATGAAAGGAAGTCTCTAGGAGAATAATATCAGTATTTGCTTTATAAATATTTGAATTTTTTTAAAATAATTTATTGTAAATATTAACAGGAGATAACTGACATCCATTAGACATGGCACGTGGAACTAGATCAGTCTACCCCAGCGAGCGAAATAAAGATGTTCAGTTCGAATTTGCAACCACCTGAGGAAGGCCGGAGCGTACAACGGTCGAAACGTTGTGATAAATATGGCAACAAGGATGAGGACCATAGTCCGAACAAAGTAAATAGAAGCAGGTTTATCTTTCTAGGCACCTTCCTCACGTTTTATACTCGAATTGATCGTAAATTTGTTGACGGTTGATATTGCCTTATCAAAGATAAGGCGCCGGTATGGCTAACTTTATAGTCATGGTTAGTATTCACCTATTGCCGATTTTGTAGCGCCATTTGAAAAGTAACATGTCGGTCACGTCGTCGACTTAATTTGCACCGAACAGTTAATTAGCATGCATCTGTATTAGTCGCGTACGAGGCAGGTGTTGTTTTTATTTTCATCTTTGTTAATGGCTTTACGTATATACACACAAAATAATGACTCAATGCATATTTAAAACGAAAAAGAAAGAACGAAAGACTCTTGTGTTTCTTTTTTTTTAATGCTTTAATTAATTTCTTCCTTGTACCTTTTCTTCCTTCCTTCGTTCTTTCTTTATTCCTTTCGACATTTTTACTTTCTCGTTATTTCTTTTTTTTTTACTATTCTTTCCGCCTATTTTGTCAGTTCGTCCTCTTTTTCTATCCTACTGCCACTCGCTACTTTCATTCTTTTCTCTTTGCTTCATTTTTCATTCCTATTTTTTTTCATCTACATATATTTCCTTACCCTTCCTCTCTTTTTTCTTTCATATTTCTATATTTTTTTATTTTCTTTCTTCTAACCATCCGTGTTTTTTAAGCTTTTACTCTTTTCTGTATTTAAATTCTTCGTGTGATTTTCGTTCTTTCATTTAGCGAATTTATTTTCTTCTTTTTTTCTTTTTTCTTCTTTCTTTCTAGATTCATTTTTTCTTTATTCTTGTTGCAAGTAAGACTCAACATACATCCTACCTTCATTACAACAGTGACAAATGGACTGATCCTATTTATAAGTATGGCAATTAACCCCATTAGGGAAAGAATTGGAAGAGTATTTGGTTTTTCCCATCCTCGTCTTTCATTCCTTTGATACTCTAACTACACTCTTCCTAATTCCTATGACAACATTACAACAATTCTAGACTCTTTCTTTCTTTTTTCTCTTAGGTCTTTTCTCTCTCTCTCTCTTTTTATCGGGACTCTTCTTTCTTTCTTTCTTTCTTTCTTTCTTTCTTTCTTTTTTCTTTCTTTTTTTTTTTGCCTACCTTTGTTCTTTCATTCTTTATTTCTTTCTTTCCCTAGCTCTGTTCTTTCTTTCTTTCTTTCTTTCTTTCTTTCTTTCTTTCTTTTTTCTTTGTTCTTTCATTCTTTCTTTCTTTCTTTGCCTACCTTCTTTCTTTCTTTCTTTCTTTCTTTCTTTCTTTCTTTCTTTCTTTCTTTCTTTCTTTCTTTCTTTCTTTCCCTACCTCTGTTCTTTCTTTCTTTCTTTCTTTCTTTCTTTCTTTCTTTCTTTCTTTCTAATCTCATTCTTTCTTTCTGTTGAAAATGACACCATTATGGCCAAAGTGATTTTCTGTGTACAACACAATAAAAAAAATCTAATATAGTATATACAATGGCAATTAATAGAAATCTACAGTCGTTTAAAAATTCGAACACATTTGCGCACACACACATATATATGTATGCATATATATATATATATATATATATATATATATATATATATATATATATATATATATATATATACGTGTGTGTGTGTGCACGTTTGTGTGTGTATATAATAGTCCGATGAAATAAATACTAGAGATAAAAAAGACAACCAAAATATTAATATTTATAATAAGATTAAAAATATCTATTGTATATTAGTCGGCCTTTTGACCTAATTGAAGCGGGACAGGAAAAGATGTTATGAATCGGAATTTTTAGACACAACTCTATCCTTTCTGAACAAGACCAGAAATGAAAAATGAAGTGTAAATTTTTTTTCCGGACTCATTTTTTTCCGCATTACTGAAGAGATACGGTAGTTTTGGGCTAGATGTATACCACGGGTACGGTTGTAGAGGATTTATGTAAGGCTTCCATTTGGTTAGAAGCCCTACTAGTATAAAATACAAATTAACAATATTATTATTTTCTTTCTATTTTTATCTCTCGAATGTATTTTCCCAAGTGCTTTCGATCTTCTTCCTAGATCATCATCAGGGCTGCAAGTGGTACAAAACTATATGTTGTATTTAAGCACAAATTCTCTTTTAGGCATATCTGACTAAATAAATTACAGACATAAAGTCTGCTAATTTTTAACAAAATCCGTTCATACTCACGAATAACCTTCCGTGTATTGATGTTAAAGGATGAGAGAAATGTGCTATAGCTGTTTAAATTTCTTTTATTTTCACTTCCCAAGTACTTTCGATCTTCTTCCATGATCATCTTCAGGGGCCCAAGTAATACAAAACTATATGTTTTTCATTAATTATAAGTATTTATACAAAGTTGTACGTTGTTATCCATTGGGAAATACTTAGGAAATGAAATTAAAGGAAATTTAAACGTCTATTGATCATTTCTCATCCTTTAACACCAATAAATGGAAGTTTATTCGTGAGTATGTACGGATTTTGTTAAAAATTAGCAGACATAATGTCTGTAATTTATTCAGTCAGACACACACACACAAATATATATATATATATATATATATATATATATATGAGTAGATACGGTAGAGTAATGGATAGTGGCTCGAAATGAAGAATCGGACGGAGAGCTGAGTTCGAATTCCACTCTGACCCATTACAGTCAGGCGCTAAGGATGCTAAGGATATCATGGACCGAGCATGTGAGCAACAATGAGGTCTTAGAGAGGTTGCAAACAAGGAGGAGGCATAAACTTAACATCAGGGAGAGGCAGCTGAAATTTCTGGGACACATAATAAGGAAGGAGGGCCTGGAAAATCTGATACTCGTGGGTTGAATAGAGGGAAAGAGAGACAAGGGAAAACAACGCATGACATACCTAGCGACCTTAAGCAAGAGGATGACAGAACGTGGTCTGCGGGAGGTAGCAGAGGGCAGGAACTTGTTAAGAGCTGCAAGGGATAGAAAAGGTGGAGAGCCTACGTCCTGGCACATAAAAAAGAAAATATCCTTCGGAAAGGTATGCATCTTCTTCCTCTCCCCCAGTTATGGGTAATTAGCAGGACAGACTGAGATCTATAGCCTGGGATGACCACTGGTTTAGAATGACAATTCTGAATTCAATACCCGTAGAGAGTCGTTTGAGGACCTTGTGGCACACGGTGCACCAGGTCTCTGTATTCGGCTCTTAAAAACGTGTGGATGGTTCAGCACAAAGCCTTCATACTATAATCAAAGGATACTTGCAGGCGTCTGGCTGTCGCTTCCTAGAACTAAAATTGCTAGACTCTCATACGTCAGAAGACCGACAGGAGAGTCCAATCTCTCTCTCTCTCTCTCTCTCTCTCTCTCTCTATATATATATATATATATATATATATATATATATATATATATATATATATATATATATATATATATATATATATATTAAATAAATAAATAATTAAGAAATAGACAACCTTAAGTTTCCATGACTATAATTTATTAGCCCAGAAAATATATTTTTCCTGGTTCATCAGGTCACCTGAATTAGGTTTCTTTTATTTTTAATACAATTTTTAAGGGATAGTTTCAGATTGAAGGTGACAGAAGTGGTTGGAGGATTATGGAATGTAAATAGGGATAAGGGTGTTTTTTTAAAAACATCCTTAACAGCTTACTTAGGTTTAAGCGTACTCAGTTAAAAGGCCCGACAATTTGACCTCTTAAATGATTTTTAGACATAATATAAAGTAGAAATTTTTAGACATAATATAAAATATAAATTTTTACTATATATATATATATATATATATATATATATATATATATATTCATGAATTATTCACACAAAAAACAAATGCAAAGGTTAATGATTTAATTGGCGAGAAATCCATCGTCGCAAACAATTCAAATAATATACAAAAAACCTCCGAATCCGTTATGAATGAAATGATCCTTGTTTCTATAAATTTCTGCCGTATTAGTTCTTATTTTTACTACAAGCTTTCGTCTGTTCCTACAGACATCTTCAGGTATAGAATAGATGTTGTTCTTGTTTTTTCTCTTAGTAATAAGAGGACAACGAAAATATATGTATTGTTGTATCCGAAAATGCTATTGGAAATATATATATATATATATAATTTTGTATGTGTAGTACTTAGTGGAAAGCCCTCAGTATCAGTGAGAGAGCTAACATATTCATAAGAAACTCATATCCATACAATTGAATAGGGTTGGGCATCTCGATGTGGTCTTATGGTTAGCAAGCTTGTCCAGCTGGAACAAAATTACAAGTGATTTAACCCCAAGCAAGGCAGTAAAGCCACAGGGTTACTGGGTATGGAAGAGTTTGAAACAGAAGCATTGATAAGGACCGAGAAGAGTGGAAAAGTTATCAGGGATACAGCAGGTAGCGATTTACATTGCATTTACATTTTTGCCGATTAAAGTTGGCTGGAAAGCATGGAGCTAGAAGGCTGTTTGTTCCACAAGCGAGAAATAAGAGATAATAAACTGTTAGCATAGAACTTACGGATACAACTAGCCAAGTCCATTGTAAATTGTTGAGACATCGTTACCAGTCTTAAATTCGAAGAATCTAGGTCCCACAACGAAAACCTCATCCAAACAATTACCATCTACGTATTTTCTTTAAGCAAGACCGATGATTTATTTTTGTTTAGCACTTTATATGTTTTTCTTGTGTTTGTATAAATATCTTCTTTTCTGTTATTAACGAAAAAATATTGAAACGTTTTTTGATTCTAAGAATTCTTTCTCATTCAGACATCAACACGATATAAACTCCGTATATTGTATGTTAAAGATTAGAAATCATAAATCCTGTTAGGATCTCTAATTATCTTAATATTACCACTATATAAGATAAATAAACCCGGGGACAAAAACGCAGTATTGTTTGAGCACACCTTGCTGGGTTTTTTTTCTATGTGACGGTTATTTTTAAAATGATTACACCTGAAGGCCACACAAAGCAGAGAATTACAGTGTAAGAGTCACAATTTATGCGGATATGTGGGGAATATTTGAGATGACCCGAGATTTGAATAGGTTAACATTATAGTGATCAGGTAGACATCCTACTGAGGCTCACTTCCACAAAAAAACCCCCAAAAAACAGCCGTTTCCGGGGAGAAGCTGCTCGAGTGGAACTTATATCTTACCAGTGGAATAGGGTAGATTTACCTTTTGAGAGTTCCGAGATAATATTTTTCTTTTCAGCATCACTTAAACTGCTTTTACGGACCATCTTTTCACTAAATTCTTATACTTTTCTAATAATTTGGCACGCTCAAATCACCGTGCTGATAACAAATATAACCAATTTGTTTACATTGCGCAGATCAAATGGAAAATTTCAGTGATTGCAGCTCAGTGTTGCCAATATTGTGTGAATTGATTGGACGGGTTTTGAAATATTGAAAAAAGTTATCTCGATAATAATTTGGCACGCAGTGTATATATATACATACACACACACACACACACACACACACACACACATATATATATATATATATTTAGTTTATGCAAAACTAGGTAATCCGTATGGGTAGACCCAAGGAGGAGGATATCCAGAGAGCTCAATGTAAAATTCAGAGCAGATATGTTTGAATAAAAACAGACAACGTTAAGATTCCATGTAATAAGTTATTTCACCACAACCCTTTTAACAGGGCTCTGGATCATCAGACTTTACTTCCAAAGGTTGAAATGAAAAATGAAAAGGTGGGAGAGAAGATATCAGTGAGTTAGATGTACCATTTCAATTCCTTATCTTTAACCCCACTCTGTGTAGGCTAGATGCCGCTTAACTTAATGTATGTTATCTCTAGATATAGATGGGTAAGGGATGAGGGAGAAGACCGACATTAAAGAAAGAAGCTACAACAAACCCCACAAATAAAGTGGAAAATAATATCAAGAGCCAGAACTCCAAAAAACTTCAGAGACAGATGCGACTTATGCTTAAAGAAGAAAATCTTCATAATCAAACATAAAGATGCAGACTTATTACTAAATAGACACAATGAACTAGTTTTTAAATGTCGGCACAAAAACAACCTAAACCTAAGTAAATACATTGAGAAATAATGATAGAGGAAGAATAATATTGAATGACTTTTGTTCCTTTTGCTTTTGGAAATATTACTATGCACGAATGAACGCCAACACATGACTGTATGTATACAACTATGATAATGTACTTGAACACTGATGCACCTGTTCATATGTACATGTATATGTTTTTATATGGAAAGAATGGCATACAAGGTTTTTTTTTATTTTATGTAAGTGTGCATGTGTACAATGTCTTGCCATAGATATGGAAGAGCGGGTAATATATGTGTAGAGATATGTATAATTATACGATTTGGGTATTCATAATGTAATTAAATATTGATATAGTCTTCGAATGCAGGTATAAGTGTGTGTATGGGTATAGAGATATGTATGTATGTATGTATGTATGTATGTGTACGTGCATGTGTACGCATATGTATATATGCGGATATATTGCATATTATATATGTGTATATATGTATGTGTGTATATGTGTATATATATGTGTATGTATGTATACATATGTGTGTGTGTATGTGTATATGTGTATGCGTATATATGTGTAAGTGTATATGTGCATATGTAT